>NW_026469846.1:0-11458 GCF_026875155.1 Cherax quadricarinatus
TCATATACAAAAATTTACCATCATTTAAAAAAATTTCAAAAAAAGTTGACACACAACATCAATGGGTTCAGTGGTTACTTTATGATGAAGCTCCATGATTTTGCATACTATACATGTCAGTGACACTGGTCTTAAAGATTGGGACTACATTTGCTGTCTTCCATGCCTCAGGCAGGCAATCTCTTTTTTTCCAGGACTACTATAATGGATTAAAACTCGTATAAACTTTCTATATTAAGCTGGAATATTGCATCACTTAGAAAAAGACTTCCTGACCTTCATCATGGAGAAGATTATCAGGAGTAAGACGTAAAATCATGGAGAAGATTATCAGGAGTAAGACGTAAAGTTGATGAGAAGAATTCACTCGATCAAAGACCAGACAAAACTACAAAGGGATGGTCCAGCAATTGGCTCCTGGAGTTCAATCCCACCAAGTGCAAAGTCATGAAGATTGGGGAAGGGGGTCAGAGACTTCAAACCTCACTCAAGACCCCAAGCGCACATCAACCAAATAACTGCTGCAGCATATGGGCGCCTAGCAAACCTCAGAACAGCATTCCGACATCTTAATAAGGAATCGTACATGAAGAAACTAGAGAAAGTGCAAAGGTTTGCAACAAGACTAGTCCCAGAGCTAAGAGGTATGTCCTACGAGGAGAGGTTAAGGGAAATCAGCCTGACAACACTGGAGGACAGGAGAGATAGGGGGGACATGATAACGACATACAAAATACTGAGAGGAATTGACAAGGTGGACAAAGACAGGATGTTCCAGAGATTAGACACAGTAACAAGGGGACACAGTTGGAAGCTGAAGACACAGATGAATCACAGGGATGTTAGGAAGTATTTCTTCAGCCACAGAGTAGTCAGTAAGTGGAATAGTTTGGGAAGCGATGTAGTGGAGGCAGGATCCATACATAGCTTTAAGCAGAGGTACGATAAAGCTCACGACTCAGGGAGAGTGACCTAGTAGCGATCAGTGAAGAGACGGGGCCAGGAGCTCGGAATCAGACCCCCGCAACCTCAACTAGGTGAGTACACACACAGGTGACAGCAGTAAGAAAAGAGAGAGAGGGGTGGGTTGATTGCATTTTCTTGGACTGCAAGAAAGCGTTTGACACAGTTCCCATAAGAGATTAGTTCAAAAGCTGGATGTCAGTGAGCTATGAATCGAACAAAAGCTTTACTTACACACACACATGGGGACAAGATAAATGGAGGGGCTAAGATGATGGAGGTGGTACTGGAAAACTTCATGTGTCAAAACGTAAAGAGAGGTCATCAGTTTCACTGGCTAATGTACTTGGGCTCAGTGGCCTGTCATTTTCCCTTCTCGTGTGTGTGTGTATGTGAAAACACAAAAGTCAAAATTCTTCAAAACACCGTTTTCTCTTATAAAGAGCAGTAACTCATTGAAATATAGCAATTTCTCGCCATATTATTGAATATTTTTTCAATCTTACCTTATAACTTATCAAAACCTTTGTGCTAAGATTCAAAGTAATAAAACAAAAACAGTAAACCAAATGCTGAATGGAAACACTCACCAGATCACAGATCACCACTGTGGATGTAAGTACTGTGTTTCTGGCTGTGAATGCAAGTACTGAGTGTTTCTAAAATTTTCTAGCTTATATATAATCCCTACAAAGTCTTTGTACAGGAACATGAAATTATTATTATACCACCCACCCTCAACACCCACCCTCAACAGGTGCAGTACTGTATTATATATGATAATGTACTATATATGATAATGTAATCTTGTTTTTGTGGTATAATATTTTTTTTCTAAATATACATCCTGTTTCTGTGTGATATATGATAATGTACTATATATGATAATGTACATCTTGTTTCTGTGTGTGGCACATAATATTTATATTTTTTTTTCTCTATGTTTTCCATTGTGGCATATAATATTTATGGTATTATTTTTCTGATAATTCACTGGTGCTGTTGGTATGGTTCAACCCCTATTCAGTACAGGATGTAACATCCTGTTTTTCAACTTATTGGACCAACTCCTGTACCTCTTGCGAATCCTTTCTTGGAACGTTATCCGTAGGTTTCCCAGGCGCCAAGACATGGTGTTATACTCACCCCCAGGTCTTTTTCTGTGTGATGTCAGTGATCCATGACTCGATCCACGAGAGCACTTTTTCCTTTTTCCCTAATGCAACACAGGTGACAGCAGTAAGAAAAGAGAAAGAGAGGGGTGGGGGGTGGGTGGATTGCATTTTCTTGACATTCCCATAAGAGATTAGTTCAAAAGTTGGATGTCAGTGAGCCATGAATTGACACACATAGGGACAAAGATACATGGAGGGCTAAGATGATGGAGATGGTACTGGAAAACTTCATGTGCCAAAACGTAAAGAGAGGTCATCAGTTTCACTGGCTAATGTACTTGGGCTCAGTGGCCTGTCATTTTCCCTTCTCGGCTTTCCTTGGGCTCTGTGTGTGTGTACTCACACTATTTATACTCACCTATTTGTGGTTGCAGGGGTCGATTCACAGCTCCTGGCCCGCCTCTTCGCTGATCTGGTGAGAGTTTCCATTCCCCCCTATTCTCCGAAAATTTTCCAGCTGGGTAATATCGTCTTCTCCTATTGCTTTCATTATGATTTCAATTGTTTTTTTCCCTTGTTTTCTTGCTTCATATATTTCCCCTTAGACTTCCTGGAGCCCATACACCCTTCAATCTAATTACCTGGTCCTTGACTGTTGTTTTTCTCCTGATGTGGCTGTACAACAGCTTTGGGTTAGTCTTTACTTTTGATGTCATTTTCATATTGTCTGAGCCTTCTTTGTGCATATTTGTTTCTGGCTCTTCGGCTGATTTCTTTATTTCCTGAGTTCTCTGATCTCCTTATGATTAAAATCACCCATAACTAGTAACTTTCTCCCCCGTGTTCTTTTCTCCCCCGTGTTCTCTCTTGTTGCTCTCATCGTATTCTTCTCTTAGCCTCCTGCAGTTCTGTGGTGGGTTGTACATTACTGCAATTATCACCTTGCCCCTCAGACTGGATTATTCCTACTAAGTAGTCCCTTTCGCCCATGCCATCCATTCCTTCCATTTTCTCAAAACCCACTGGTTTTTAATGAGCAGTGCAACTCCTCCTCCCCCTCTCCTCCCTCTGTCTTTCCTTCGGATGGAAAGATTGAATGATGAGGCACTAAACTACAGACCTGTATCACTAGGCTTTCGACACAGTTCCTCATAAGAGGTTACTGCAAAAGCTAGAGGACCAGGCACTGCACTGGATCATTCAGAAGTGTCCTGGTTTGCAGATGATGCAAAGTTAATGAGAATAATCAAATCGGATGAGGATCAGGCAGGACTACAAAGAGACCTGTACAGACTACAAGCCTGGTCCAGCAACTGGCTCCTCTGCCAAATGCAAAGTCATGAAGATTGGGGAAGGGTAAAGAAGACCGTTTAGATGGCCAAAGACTGCAAACCTCACTCAGGAAAAAGATTTGGGGGTGAGCATAATACCGAGCATATCTCCTGAGGCGCACATCAATCAGATAACTGCTGCATAATATGGGCGCCTGGTACCTCAGTAAGGATTCGTTCATCTTTATACCATTTACGTCAGGCCCATACTGGAGTATGCAGCACTGTTTGGAAATCTACACCTAGCCAAGCACGTCAAGAAATTAGAGTCTCAGAGCTACGGGGATTGTCCTACAGAGAAAGGTTGAGGAAAATCGGCCTGGACGACACTGGAGACATGACAACGACATATAAAACACTGCTCAGAATAGACAAGGTGGACGAACACGGGATGTTCCAGAGATGGGACACAGAACAAGGGGTCACAATTGGAAGTTGAAGACTCAGTGAATCAAAGGGATTTTAGGAAGTATTTCTTCAGTCATTAGAGTTGTCAGGCTGGAATAGCCTAGAAAGTGACGTAGTGGAAGCGGGGAACCATACATAGTTTTAAGGCGAGGTATGATAAAGCTCATGGGGCAGGGAGAGAGAGGACCTAGTAGCAATCAGCGAAGAGGGCCAGGAGCTGTGACTCGACCCTACAACCAAAGTGAATGTGGTGGAGGCAGGAACCATACATAGTTTTAAGGCGGTATGATAGAGCTCATGGGGCAGGGAGAGATAATGTACTATATATGATAATGTACATCTGTGTGGCATATAATTATTTTTTTTCTAGATCTATATTTTCCATCGTGGTATATAATATTTATTTCTGAAATATCTTTTTTATTTTTCTGATATATCTTTTTTTCTGATCTGTGTTTTCTATCAACATGGAACTTTTTTATTTTCCATCGTGGTTGTTTCTGATGTACTATATATGATAATGTACTATATATGATAATGTACATCTGTGTGGCATATAATTATTTTTTTTCTCCATCGTGGTATATAATATTTATTTCTGAAATATCTTTTTTATTTTTCTGATATATCTTTTTTTCTGATCTGTGTTTTCTATCAACATGGAACTTTTTTATTTTCCATCGTGGTTGTTTCTGATGTACTATATATGATAATGTACTATATATGATAATGTACATCTGTGTGGCATATAATTATTTTTTTCTCCATCGTGGTATGTAATATTTATTTCTGAAATATCTTTTTTATTTTTCTGATATATCTTTTTTTCTGATCTGTGTTTTCTATCAACATGGAACTTTTTTTTTATTTTACAGAAACAATAAATATTTCATCTACATTTAATTTATATACTTATTTGGTTTTAATAAATATATTTATTTTCTGTTTTAATAACCTTTATTCATTAATGTTGATATAAAAATTAGTGGACTATAAAAGGAACTCAAAGATCATTTCAATTGAAATTTATTCACATTTATATATGACTTTTAGGCTTATAAATACAAAACACTAAATACATTTTAGCAAAATAACCATATCAGCATTATTTTTTAGCTAAATTCACCATGCTATTAATACTTAAGCCAATATTGCAAGTTCTGCCTATTCGGCACGACATATATATATATTATATATATATATATATATATATATATATATATATATATATATATATATATATATATATATATTTATATATATATATATATATATAAATATATATATTAATTTGAACATGATACAGTGAAGTACAAAGGAATACAGTTATTACAGTGCAACATGCTAAAAGCCCCATTGTATGCAGAACATTATGAGCAGGCTTAAAGTTAACCTAAGATTAACTAAGCAATGTATAATTCAGTGGTAAAAACATTATTGTAAACAGATAACAATTTAGCGCAAATGAGTATTACAAAACCAAGTCATATGGTCATTTACTGTGTTGCTGTGTATTCAATAGATGGTTAGACATTTATGAGATACAATAATGAGAAACATTTATGAGATACAATTTATGAGATACAATTATACAGTATTTATTGGTTGTGGGTGAGTAAGTGATTTTGAGAAGAGGACTTGAATTTATAAACAGACAGTGTTTCTTTTATATTCACAGGTAATGAATTCCAGATTTTAGGGCCTTTTATGTGCATTGAGTTTTTGCATAGCGTGAGATGGACACGAGGAACATCAAAGAGTGATCTGTGCCTTGTGTTATGGTCATGTGTTCTGTTGAGGTTGGTAAGGAGACGTTTGAGGGAGGGTTAATATCAGAGTTAAGTGTTCTATTTATGTAGTAGGTGCAGTAATAAGTATGGATGTTTTTGTATGGTGAGTAGGTTTAGAGTTTTGAATATTGGTGGAGTGTGCTGCCTGTAGTGGGAATTTGTTATCATTCTGACTGCAGCCTTTTGTTGGGTGATTAGTGGTCTGAGATGGTTAATTGTTGTTGAGCCCATGCACAAATTCCATAGGTGAGATAGGGTAAATAAGTGAGTGTTTATAGGGCCAGGAGGGCTGACTGTGGAACATAGTACCGTATTTTCCCATAGTATGCCTAGGGTCTTGGAATTTTTTTTGGAAATTTGTTGTATATGTGTTTGAAATTTGAGTCTATTATCAAGGTGGATTCCTAGGAATTTTCCCTCTGTGAGTTTTGTGATAGGTGATCCGTTTATCATTATGTTAAGAGGGACATCTGTAGCTCTTTTTACCAAACAGAATGTAGTAGGTTTTGTCAATGTTTAGTGTAAGTTTGTTAGTCATCATCCAGGTTGATATTTTCTGTAATTCGGTGTTTACAGTATTGGCTAGCGTGACTGGGCTCGGGTGAGAGTAGACGTATGTAGTGTCATCTGCAAATAGTGTGGGTTTGAGTAGTTGCGATGCATTTGGTAGGTCGTTTATGTAAATGAGAAAGAGAAGAGGGCCCAGGACACTTCCCTGTGGGACACCAACTGTAATTGGCTGTGCGGAAGAGTTTGCCCCATTTGTGTACACATATTGGCTTCTGTTGCCCGAGGTATGACTTGAGGTAGTTGAGGGAGTGCCCTCTTATACCATAGTGTGACAATTTTACGTGGAGCAAGTCATGGTCAACTGTATCAAAAGCTTTACGTAAGTCAATGAAGATCCCCAGTGGGACTTCTTTTTTCTCTATTGCTGTATAAATATGTTCTAGCATGTGGATAATAGCATCATTAGTATATTTATTAGGGGTTGAGCATGTTGTGGGAGATGAGGTAGGAATCTATTCCTACCTCATCTCCCACAACAAATTGTATTCCTTGTACTTCTCTGTATCATGTTCAAATTAATAAATAAATAAAACAAAAATAGATACGCTTATGGATTAATTTTCAAAGATTTTTAGAGAGAGGGTGTAAGTTGGATATTGGCCTACAGTTATTCAAGTCTGTTTGGTCTCCTCCTTTATGGATGGGGTGACCCTTGCTATTGTGAGAACTGCAGGAAAGGTAGAGGATTCAATAGTTTTGTTAAAGAGTGTTGCAATGATTGGTGAAAGCACCTTTGACACTTTTTTGTATATAATGGATGGTAAGGTATTTAAATCTCCTGTCTTGTTTTTTAGTTTGTTGATAATGAGGGAGACTTCAGTTGGGTTAGTCGGAGCTAGAAACAGTGTGTTCGGGTAGTTGCCAGTGTTGGTCGGGGCTAGGAACAGTGTGTTCGGGTAGTTGCCAGTGTTGGTCGGAGCTAGGAACAGTGTGTTCGGGTACTTGCCAGTGTTGGTCGGAGCTAGGAACTGTGTGTTCGGGTACTTGCCAGTGTTGGTCGGAGCTAGGAACAGTGTGTTCGGGTAGTTGCCAGTGTTGGTCGGAGTTAGGAACAGTGTGTTCGGGCAGTTGCCAGTGTTGGTCGGAGCTAGGAACAGTGTGTTTGGGTAGTTGCCAGTGTTGGTCGGAGCTAGGAAACAGTGTTTTCGGGTAGGGGCAGTGTTGGTCGGAGCTGGAAACAGGTGTTGGGGTAGTTGCAGTTTTGGGTCGGAGCTAGAACAGTGTGTTCGGGATTTCCAGTTTGTCGGAGCTAGGAACGTGTTTCGGGTAGTTGCCGTGTTGGTCAGTGGGAACTGTGTTGGGAGTTCCCATGTTGGGGACTAGGAACGTTTTCCGTTCCTTTCGGGCTGGAACAGGGTTTATTTGCCATGTTGGTCAGAGCAGGAACGTTGTTTGGGCTTTTGGGTTTGGGGGAGTACACAACGCTTTGTAAAAGGGAGTGCCGGAAAGGGAGCGTGGGGGAGAAATGTGGCCTAATTTTGGTTTTGGTAGGAGTGAAAAAGGGGGTTGGGGGGGTCCCCAAAGCCAGTCCTGGGGGGGGGACCCTTTGTGCCCAATTGGCGGTCGGGAGGGGGGGGGGGTGGGCTGGGGCCCCCCTGCCCGGGTAGGCCTAAAAGGGCCACGAAGCCCGTTAAAACGCGACAACGGTGGCCCCTTGGGGTTTTTAAAAAAGGGGGTTTATTTTTGCTCCCAGAGGGGACGGCTTTGGGCCCATGGGTAAAAAAAATGCTAAAAAAACCCCCCAAGCAAAAAAAAAAAAATAACAGGAAAAAAAAAATTCCCCCCGGGGGAAAAAAAAAAAAGGGGGGGGTTTGGGTTTTGGGGGTGGGGGAGACGTGCAATGGAACTAAAATTTTCTATATACGGTTGCCCGCAGGGGAAAAATCAGTTGACCCGTCTGCGAACGTTTTTGCCGCTCAATCGAAAAATGATGACGTAGATTTCCTAAGGTGTGACTGAAACTGAGGGCAGCACTGCCCTGACCTTTAATACAGGTTTTTTTTTCCTTTGTTATAAAAACTGGTGCAATACGTAAAATAATACTTATCCATGGAATTCATTACACTCTGGGTCCCCTTCAAAAGTTTTTTCATAATTCATGATGTTTCCACCCTGACTCTATTATGTAGCTATACAAAGTGTGTGCTTTATCCCTTTCGCGCAGACAATTAGCTAACAGCGTAGGAGTCAGAAAGTCATAGGTAGTAAATGTCCGAAATTACTGTTGCCCTGGGTCGCGGGCCATAAGTATGGACCCTTACTGGGCCGTTTTCCGTACCCTAGTAGTGGGAGAAGGATAGACGGTTTGCCCTAATTTTAGTCTGATCGTGGTGTTGCAAGCACGGCCCCAGCTCTGCTTGGGCCGCTATGGTCCCTACTTCATTGATAAAGGGTGGGCCTCCTTGATATTTCCCTGTAGAAATCCCCCTCCCTCGAACTTATTGCCACGGAGCGTCTAGGACATGGTAAGGACCCACAAATTTTGGGACAAGTTTGTGCATCCCTGGGGTTCTCAGGGTTTTGAGCAACTAACTTTAAAACCGGGGTTCCACTTTGCTTTCCTTGGCGGGGCATTGCGTCGGACTTTAAACCCTATAGAGCTTTCATAAGGTTCTTCGTACCCGCTGGAAGAAAACTGCATTGTCCTCATTTTTACTACAGGGGGTTTATCATACGAAGTAGGTCTAGGTGGAGTAAACAGAATTTTCTATGGAAGCGCTTGTCTAGCCATAAAAAGCAAAATGAGGTGTCCCCCGATCGGGTTGAGGGAGGAATTTAATGTACCGAACATCTGGGATAGCCTCATCCCATGTAGTACAACTTGGGTTAACGGTTACTCTGACCCCTCCAGGATTTTGGATTTGTAGTTCAGAAAGACCATTACTCGCGGGGTGGCGTGGAGCTACGGGCGCTTGATGATTTTGAATCTGGAGCAAAGATCCTGCTTATGCCTTTATAACTCAGACCCATTTTTCTGACAGAAGGACCGGGGCAAGTAGACGAAGAACAACATGCTCACGGAAACACTAGCGACCGTTTTTTGGCGGTTTTTTCAGGATTGGGTACTAATTCACTGTACCGCGTCAAATTATTACCCCTTACAAGCAGGTGCTTATTTCCCTTCTCCGAGGTCGGAAGTTCGTCAACAGGTCGCAAAGTTTCTCCCCCGGGCTCCTTTGTAAGGGATACTTTAGAATGGGGTTTTGGACCCGTAAAGGTACCTTGTGCTGTAGGCAAAAACACACTGGTGTACATGCTTGGCAATGTCCCCCTGCCATCTTTGGCAGAAATATTTCATTCGTGCCCGTTTTTATACTGCGGTCCTTCCCGGGTGCGTACACCTGGGACTTGTGGATCAAACCCAAAAGTGCTGGTATCATGGACTCTGGTAAACACAGTTTGGATACGGTTCTGCCGGGGTCCCCCAGCTTGCAACACGGCACAGACTCCTTTTGGTTTACCACCAAAAACCCCTTTAGTGGAACGGGAGACTTGACCTGTAAGTCAACCCCCTTTGGTCAGGAAAAGAAGGGGCTGGAACCACAAAAGGGCCTGTCGTTGGGCTCCTCAATCCTCAAAAGAGAACGAATTGCCCACACTCCGAATCTTTTTGTCTCGACAGGCTCAGCTCAACATTTTTTCTTACCTGGGACATAGCAAATTTCGGGTTTTGTCATTTAACGGAGCGCCACCGGCATGCTTTCCCGGAGGTTTTTATTCGCAAAAAGGGCCAAAAAGGGTAAATGTCTTTATAAAACTTGTGGGGATAAAGAAGAGTATCCCCAAAATGATCAGGGCCCACACAATGGCTCAAATTCTAGCCCGGGGACGAAAATTGACTTCCCCTTTAGAAGAAAACGGTACATGGCAATAGGTGTTGTTTTCCCTTTGATTCCTGTGACAAGACGCACCGATGCCCAAATTTGTGGCATCAGTCGTCAAGGTAAATGCCTTTGGGGAAAACGGGGAATCTAAGGGTTGGGGTGATGTTAAAATTTTTCTTAAGGGAAGACAAAAACTCGTTCTGATCACACGTCCCCTCAAAAAGGGGGATCCTTCTTGAGTAAGGTGTCAGGGGTGCAGCAAGGGGGGAGAAACCCGCAAAAAGGGGGGTAGAAACCCGCCAGGCCTATGTGGACCGGACTGCACCACCCTCATGGGTCTGGGGAAAATTTTTGCACGGCCCAGATTTTGACTCGCCGTCTTTATGCCATTTGAGTCACTACGTACCCGAAATTTTATTTCCTTCCGGAGAAATGACATTGGCGTCGGGCCCATGGTGTTGACCCTCCACCCCAAGAGGCTCACAATGCCCTGACTCCCCTGTCACACTGTTATTTGTTCTTATGCTGAACGCGGTTTTTTGCGATGAGGTAGCGTGGTAGCAATGATACGGCCGGGCTAGTTTTGGGTTTTTAATTTGGGGAGGGGTGAGTACACAAAGGGGAGTGTGAGGGAGTAAAAGAAGCCAGTCCCTGGGGGGGGAGCACTTTTTGTCTCTAAATCGGGCGGTCAGGAGTGGAGAGGGTGGCTGGCCTTCCCCCACCTAGGTAGGCCTACAAGGCCCGCACTGAATGCCGCGAAAAATGAACTAGTCAAGGGAGACGGTAGGCGTGTCTTGACAGTACAGGGTGTCTACACAACAGTGTTTCGGGCATTGCCGTGTTGTTCGTAGCTAGGAACAGTGTGTTAGGGGTTTCCAGTGTTGGGGCGGAGCTAGGAACAGTGTGTTCGGGGAGTTGCCCTGTGGTTTGGGGTAAAACAGTGTGTTGGGTAGTTTCCAGTGTTGGTCGGAGTAGGAACAGTGTGTTCGGTAGTTGCCAGTGTTGTCGGGCAGGAACAGGTGTTCGGGTTTGCCCGTGTTGGTCGGGGTAGGAACAGTGTGTTGGGGTTGCCCGTGTTAGTCGGGGCTAGGAAAAATGTGTTCGGGTATTGCCGTGTTGGTTGGAGCTAGGAACAGTTGTTCGGGTAGTTGCCGTGTTGGTCGGAGCTAGGAACAGTGTGTTCGGGAGTTGCCGTGTTGGGAGTTAGGGAAAAGTGTGTTGGGTATTGCAGTTTAGCGGTAGGAAAAATGGCTCGGGCAGTTGCCAGTGTTGGGTCGGGAGCTGGAACAGTGTGTTCGGGGAGTTGCCAGTGTTGGTCGGAGCTAGGAACAGGTGTTCGGGTAGTTGCCATGTTTGGGCGGGGCTAAAACAGTGTGTTCGGGGAGTTGTCAGTGTTGGTCGGAGCTAGGAACAGGTGTTCGGGGAGTTGCATGTTGGACGGAGCTAGAAAAAGTGGT
>NW_026469847.1:0-11331 GCF_026875155.1 Cherax quadricarinatus
GTGGGGAAGGGAAGACATCCGGCGGTAGACGGATCGATTCCTGGATACATGAACCTGGGTAAAGCAAGAATACCGCTGACTTTGGGGAAGTGGGAAAGGGATTCCACCTGAGGTGACACCAAGTGGACTCCTGGAGACACTGATCTGGGGAAGGCACTGACCTAACTCGCTGACCTTAGGTAAGTGGGGAAGGGAAGACATCCGGGAGCGAGCGGATGGATTCCTGGATACATAAACTTGGGGAAGGTTGTTGTTGAGGCTAACCTTGGGTAAGTGGGGAAGGGGAGACATCTGGGAGCGAGCGGATGGATTCCTGGATACATGAACCTCCGGAAAGCAAGAATACCAGCAGTTGAGGCTGACCTTGGGGAAGTGGGGAAGGGAAGACATCCGGCGGTAGACGGATCGATTCCTGGATACATGAACCTGGGTAAAGCAAGAATACCGCTGACTTTGGGGAAGTGGAGAAGGGATTTCCACCTGAGTGACACCAAGTGGACTCCTGGAGACACTGATCCGGGGAAGGCACTGACCTAACTCGCTGACCTTAGGTAAGTGGGGAAGGGAAGACATCTGGGAGCGAGCGGATGGATTCCTGGATACATAAACTTGGGGAAGGTTGTTGTTGAGGCTAACCTTGGGTAAGTGGGGAAGTGGAGACATCTGGGAGCGAGCGGATGGATTCCTGGATACATGAACCTCCGGAAAGCAAGAATACCAGCAGTTGAGGCTAACCTTGGGTAAGTGGGGAAGGGGAGACATCCGGGAGCGAACGGATGGATTCCTGGATACATGAACTTGGGGAAAGCATGAATACATGCAGTTGATGCTGACCTTGGGGAAGTGGGGAAGGGAAGACATCTGGCGGTAGACGGATGGTTTCCTGGATACATGAACCTGGGGTAGGCATGAATACAGGTTGGTGAGGCTGACCTTGGGAAAGTGAGAAAGGGGAAACATCCGGCGGCGGACGGATGAATTCCTGGATACATAACCCTAGGGAAGGCTGAGGCTGGAAGGCAGAGAGAGAGAGGCGAGGCTGACCTTAGGGAAGTGAGGAAGGGTAGACATCCGGGGGCCCACGGATGGATTCCTGGACACATGAACCTGGGGAAGGCGAGGGGGGGGGGCGGACCTTAAAGACGAACCACTGGCCTCCACGTGGCAAGGTCTGGTAACTCAGAGATAACTCTGAGGCTGACAGTGGTCGCAAATTATTAATGTTATTATAATTCAAGATTTGCTAATTTGGATTCAAAAGCGTCTACCAGGGTGGTATTATTTCCAATCCAGCCACTCTCATAGGAGCCACGGTAGTGTTCTTATTTTGTTCATTCACCGGAGTTAACATTAATAAAAATAACATTAATAAAAATATTGTTCTTATTTTTATTAACACAACAGAGATAACATTGCAACAACTAGAAATGGCAGTAATATATGTTTGAGAGTCGTTGAGCGATGTGAAGATGACAGGTCTCCTGGGTACACATGTCTGGTACTCTAACATAACGTAGGTCATCTGGAAAAGACCCGGGCCGGGACAATACCGTGGGTGTTGCTGGAGTGAGACCCAACAGTTAGGTGTCTTCAATCAAAAACGTTTCGCCTACACAGTAGGCTTCTTCAGTTTAATATAGAGGCAGCAGCAGAGGCAGTGAATGTAAGGCTGATGTAATTATAATCATGCGTGATCCTTATGGAATCTGAATTTATTGAAATAAAGAAGAATGATAGTATGTTGTAATTTAAGAGAGCGTTGTAGGCTAACCATATTTTATATATTTTAATTAAGTAAAAGTTTCTGTAATTTTCTTTTCTTCAGTAGAGGTGTTTAATTGAGATAACATAAGAAAGATCGGTAGAGTAGGTAAAATTTGCTATTTTGGCTTAAATAGCAATGTTCTTGCCGAATAAGGGAAGCGAAAATTTGTGTATGTAATAATTCCCCAAAAATCATTCTGACCCTAACGAAAAAAATTTTCTTTTGGTACAAAATTATTAATTTTTACATTAACATAAATAAAAAAATATATCTTAAACATAGAAAAATTTTAAAAAGGATTTAATTTTTAAAACAGTTTTTATCCAAACAGTTCGGGAGAACCTTGAGTTTTCCCGGGGACTTTATTGTCTTCTCGAGGTGGGCCCCAGTAAAGTTCTAGAGGGGGTCCCCCCCAATATTTTTTTTGTATATTATATATTATAAAAAGATGGGGTCCACCTCTAGTGCAAATTGGGGAAAACCCAAAACCTCCAAAAAGGGAAAAAAGGCTTCGGGGAAAATACTTTATTTTTTCCTGAAGCCATTTGAATATTCCACTTCCCAACCCATCATTTTTAAATTGTTTGACTAATAGGTATATTTTTATTACATAATATGGTACAAAATATTTAAAAATACTTGCTGGTAAAAGATTGTAATACAGACACGAGGTTTAGGGATAAATTTCAAGTGCATATTGCAAAATTTATCACAGATTACAATGCAAAAATCTCCATCAGCTCCCAGGCTGGGGGAGTCGGGGAACAGCAGCCATTCGCTTCCCCGCCGCCTGAACGCGGAACAGAAAAACTAACCGCCCAAAAACCCTATTCCATGTGATTTTTTTGCCTGGGTTAAAAGAACCCAAAGCTGCCCACTGCCTCTCCTTCCTCCCGGGTATATTGGAACGGGTATCAATCATTTAAAAACCAATATATAGACCCACACATGGTCTGCCGATTCATTCCGCAAATAACGGGTTTTGGCGAGAAAGGGGCGCAAGTCGAAGGGCAACCCAAATTGGAGGCGGGGAACGAGGTGGTGCCAAGGGGGGAGTTGAAACACCCAACAAAGCCCCTGAATGAGAGCCTCATGCGGGAGGGGGCTCTATCTCCGACACCCCTCTGAAGCTTGTTGAATATATTCTCCACTTTTGGGGCAAACCCATTGTGACTGCAGTTTTGGGGGTGCAAGTCGGGTTTAAAATCCTTTTAATCACCCAAGTGTGGTTTCCTCAACGGACCCCCCTATATGCATCCAAACGGACATAAAAATTTTAAATTTTGTTCACTAACTTATGTTTATGGGAATGTTAACGTGTTTTTTTTTATAGATTGTAATTTGTGTGTAGTGCCGGGTTTCGGGGAAACATCAACACAACACTACTGAATTTGAGGTTTTTAACCAACGATCTCTGGTAAATAAATGATTCTGAGGATTATCGAGCTTTCAAGTCTTATCTAAGATCGGGTATAAAAAGCACATCAGAAAAGAAATTTTAGGGGGGCATCTCAGGAGCATTTTAAAAATCGTATTTCGATCACCCCCTACGGGGTTTTAGACTTCCAGAAATGGGGCGTGACGTATTTATAATAGCGAGCAAAGGGCCGGGTTTTCGTGACCAACGCTGTTCGAGTTGAGCTAAGTAACATTTGGGAAGGAATTCAAGGAAAATGGTTGCCGCACTTGAGTCCGGGGGTGGAAAAGCCGCCCGCGCTGAAAAAGGGTTGGAGATAGGTTCAGTTTTTAAAACTGTAGTTTTGGCACACCTCCGGCGAGACAGTGAGGGAATGATGAAATAAAACATTATTTATACAGTAAAACCCTATTGTTCAGAACTTTTTCCTCAGTTTTTTTCTGAATATTAAATTTTTCTGAAATTGGGTTCATTTTTTTCCACAGAAAAAAATTTAAAAGGGGTTTCCCTCTTTTCCAACCCCTAAAAGTACTCTTCCAAGCCATTAAGTAGAACATTGGTTAATTTAAATTGTTAAATAACATACAAGAAAGAAATCAATTGAAGCTTCGGGAAATGTTAATCCAGCTTCCCTCATTAACCTTTTTTTTTTTGCACCTTTATTTTTATAATGAAAATACGTACATTTAACATACCATATTTTTGTTGGGGGCAAAAAGACGATTCCATTTTTGTGTTTTGAAAAAGGGTGCCTTTTTTTTAGTTTTTTACGGGTTTTCCCTTTTTAGGTTTTTTTTTTCACTTTTTCTTATTCAAGATTATACCACATTTTTTAAGTAAAAAATAAAAAAAACACAAAGTTGTAAAAAAAAAATAACAATTGAGCACAAGAACTCAAAAATCATGTTCTTTTCAAATACACCGGATATTCTGGAGGGGATTTTGGGGGTCAACGCCCCGTGCCCCGGGTCTGCGACCAGGCCTCGTGTCAATCGGGCTGATCAACCAGGCTGTTACTGGGGCCGCGTGAAAACTGGCATAGAAACTGGTCGGGTACTTACTTTAGGTGCCTGTCCAAACCATTTGAAAAAAACCCAGGTTCTATTGAAAACCCTCTTATGTATCTGGGAGGCTTTGAACATTTTGGGGCCCCTGACACCTTTGTGTTATCTCACATATTTGGTGCCCCTGCTCTTCACAGTGACATTTTCCTCAAATTTTTCAGAATATTAGATTTTACGAAAAAAGGGTGCATCCGAATCAGAGTTAAAACTGTACAAAATTCTGCTTTATGAGGTTTCGCTTTACGGAGTTTGTTAATAGGGCATTTCAAATTATGCCCAAAACCGTTATAGGGCTCCACTTAATTCACTTTTACGGCGTACATGCGCCCTGTTACATTCCCCCATGAGCCCGCTCCTCAAATATGTCAGAAACTTCCAAAATTTCAAGTATTTTAAATTACAAACGTATTTTAAAATATTCTGATAATGATACTTAAATGAAACCTGTCCTAAATAAACTTACACACTGTGCGACGGCAGGTACACTTAAAATCACTAAGTTGCCCTAAACGAGTCTTGACGTCTTATTAAAAATAGAAATTTTGTTATGGGCGCGTTAAATATAGATTTTTCCTAATGCGACTTTTTTTGTTAATCCATCTAGAATATTTTTTAAATTTTAAAAACCCCCCAAAAAATATAAAAAAATAACATACACCCACATAAATAAATTGACATATTATAAAATTGGTATTTCGAGACTTTGTAGAAAGGGAAACAATTCCGTTTTTCTCTAGTCTAGCCCAACACAGAGAAAAGTGTAGACAGTTTTTTAAAAAGGGGTAAGTAAGTTTTTTTTCAAGACATGTACACAAAAATACGTTACATAGATTCCCATACACAGCAGAAAGGGTTAGATTACCTAAATAAAAAAAAAAAAGTCAGATGAATACTTTTTTTCCACGGGGTCCTTTGATAAGTAATTTATATTCAAAAGTTAAAAACGGGACTTAACTAGAAAGTAATTATTAAAAGGGAAATACCGGGCAATGTAAAACAATTATTTAAATTGACATTAAAAATAGATCAACTTTGTACATGTATTTTGGGTATACAAGAAACGTCCTGCCTCCTGTAGCCATATTCATTAGGAACATTTTCGCTTTCCTTTTTGAACTGGCTAAGCTATGACTGGCTTTGACACGTGCATTAGTTTTTTCCACTCCTTATACGTAATAAAATGTGTTGTAGCTTGACCACTGACGTATGTACTGCAAATTTTGTTCTTCCTCCCTTATCATTCGCCAAAACATAATAATCTTAATTTTTTTCAGTAAAAGTAAAAGGTTTACAGTCCAGCTGACATCACACAACTACACATAAAACCCCTTGTTAGCAGACATTTGGGGCAAATTTAGGAGTTTTGCCCCCGGGATGCGACCCACATCATCGACAAACCCCGGTTTTCATTTTCTATGGGTAAAAGGGGGCAACAAATGTATGGAAACACACCCAATGTTTCTCCCCTTTCCCGGGAAATCAACCCAACCTGGGCGTGTGAATGGGATTTTTGTCTACCAGGCCACGAGCCAGTATGTGGTCATGAGAATGGGAGTGTTTTTGTTTATTCAAACACCCAATAAAAGACAACTTTTGCAAAATTAAAAATTTTTTATTGGGGGGAAAAAAATTTTGGAAACTCATGCAAATGTACGTGTAAAAACCCCAAAAGTGGAGAGGTTTTAATCGGGGGGAACCAAAGCAATCATAGTACAAGGGAAAGAGAGCACAACTTTGTAATACCCACAGTCATCCAGGCTTTAAAAACTTTCATTGTACGCAAAAAAAGAATGGAAAAGACTGCCTGAAATTCAAAGCCATTATAGCAGAGCCATTCAAAAAGAAGCCAAAATGTACCTAATAATGTACGACGAAAGGGGAGAATGATTCTTTATTTTATTATTATTAAAGATTCGCCGGGATTCTCCCCCAGGCCTTTTTCCAAGTGGTGGCCCGGCTTGCCCCTCTTTAGGAGTGTCTGAACCCAAACTCCCTGGGAAAGGACAAGTCCCCCCATCTTGGGACCAACGTCCCCAGGCCTAGCCACAAACTAGGCCTCTCTGGTCTGCCATCCCCGCCCCAAGGGAGAAATGGGAATGACAGTCTTATGACTAAAAAGGGTGGACCAGGCACCTACCCTGCCCTAGAAGGGCTGGGATGATGTCGATGACCATTTCTTTTTGATTTTTTTTTTTTTTTTTTTTTTTTATTTAGCAACACACATGTATAATAAATAACAAAGCTGCTATGTTTTAAAAATCTATTTTAAATTTTGTAACCTAAATAAACTTATTCATCTGACCGTGTAAGCGCCCACAACTCTTCAGTTTCTTTACATTTTCTGAGCTCCGTGTATTTCGTTCTCTCTCGTTTACCTTGTTCCGTTAACTCGTTGTCTCTCGCACGATGGGTCCTAAACTTTTCTGGATAAAAAAAAAGAGCGTAACCTCCATTTAAATGCCACGGTAGAATTTATTTAAAATTAGTGAACAAGGGATGTCCATGGCTGAAATAGACATAAGCTTGGTCTGGCTCGTCAGAAATAAAGTACAAAATTGTGTAGTATAATGCGGCTAAAGTTTCTAATGAAGTTTAATATTACCGATGAGGGTTTTTCCAAAACAGAAGAGGGATTTAAAAATGATCAAAGGAAAGTAACATTTTAAATTACTCAAATTAAAACGGCAAAAAATGGGGAAAAACCAAAACAAAAACCTTCATAACTACCCAACAAACCTCTTTTAAAAAAAAAATAATACTATAACTTTATTTTCCACAGGTAAAAAGTCAATTACCAAAAACATGTGTAGATTCCTAATAAACCCCAAAAAGCAGACGAAGTACTTATTCATTTGGAGTCCTTTAATATCGTAAATTTTTTAAAATTAAAAGGGGAAACAGCTATTTACGAATGTGTGAACTCAGTTACACATGAGACCTTTTCCCCCTTGAAACACCAAATTGGAACCCAGACTGAAGAGAACTTTAATGTTATCTCAGAGAGATATATTGTAATGTACCACAGTACTCTTAACCGAGGCAACTTGTAAATGGGCGTTTTTCAAGAACTTAAGGGCCCCCGGGGGCCTGGCGGCTAAACCCCCTTACACCGGGGCCCGGGTTAATCCCCCTTTTAATTAAGTTTTTTTTCCCCCGCTTTTTCCTAACACAAATAGTAAAATTGGGGTTGCCATGTTTATTTTGGGGGACAAAATTAAACCCCAGGGAAAATAATTGAAATCCTCATCGACAAAATTTTTCTTGGTTTTCCTGGGGCTAACCCTCCGGGGGGAAAAAACCAACAAAATTTACTTATTTAAAAGGAAATTAAAAGACGAAAACCCCAATGAAACCCTTTTTTCTGTTTTGTGGAAAAACGTTTTTATTTCTTTTATATTTTTTTTTTTTTAAACCAATCAACCAACCTAAAAATAATCAAACCCAATTTTAAATTACATTTATTTAGGAAAAATTGAATTACAAAATTAACTGGTCCTTAAATTTACATTAAATTTTTAAAATTTTTAAAGGACAATGGCCCCGAAATTTAAGGAAAAATTTTAATTTTTCATTCTCTTTATAACCAAAAGCAAATTTTTCAAAAGACAAAGCAAAAACCAATCCAATAAAAAACCCTGTTTAAAGAAAGTAAAAGGTTTTTTTAAAAGAAGAAAATTTTCTTAAGTTTTTGTACAAAAAAAATTTTTTTTTTACAACAGGTTATAAAAACATTCTGAAATAACTAAAAATTTAAAAAAAACACAAATAAAGTAACACTTTCCGGGGGGATAAAATTCCAGTTGTTTCACCAAAAGTTTTATAACACATTAAGTTTGTAGAATACAGGGGGATAAAAACCCATACCCCCAAGGGGTGGTGAAGGGCACATACAGGTTATTTCAACAAGGATAAGTCCCTTTTCCCAAATGGGGGGGTATGCACATACACAGGGGGAGGTAGTAACCCCCAAACCCCGGGGGTGGTAGAACACCATACCCAAGGTTGGTGGGACAACGCCATACCCAAGGTGTGGGGGTATAACCCAACCCAAGGGGTGGGGGTAAACCCATACCCAAGGTTGGGAGGTAGTAACACCATACCCAAAATGTGGGTGGTAGTAACACCATACCCAAGGTTGGGTGGTAATAACACCATCCCAGGTGTGGGGGATAACACCATACCCAAGTGTTTGGGGGATAACACCAACCAAGTGGGGTAAAACAATCCAGGTGTGGGTTTTAAACCAACCCGTGGGGTGGTAACACCATACCCATTTTTGTGGGTATAACACAAAACCCCCGGGGTGGGTTAATAATCACCCATGGTGTGGGGGGAATAAAACCCAAACCCCTGGGGTGGGTGGGAGTAAAACATACCCATGGTGTGGTTGTAGTAAAAACCAAACCCAAGGTTTTGGGAGAACACCAACCCGGTGTGGGTGGGATAACACCTACCCAAGGGGGAGTACCCATACCCCATGGGTGGTTACACCCCCCCAAGTGTGGTGGTAACACCATACCCATTTGGGTGGTATAAAACATACCCATGTTTTGGGGGGTGAAACACACCCAGTGTGGGTGTAGTACACCTACCCCGGTTGTGTAGAAACAACCCAGGGGGTGTTTTTTTTAACACCATACCCATTGTTGGGTGGTATACCCCATACCCATGGTGGGTTTTATAAAACCATAAAACATTTTACTGACAAATTGGGGTGGACAAAAAAATTTTGGGGGGGACACACCAAACCGTTGAAGTTGAAACACAAAACCCAGGGTGTTGGAAATAACCCCGTCCAGGTTGGGTGGGTATTTAATACATGGGGGGGAAAAACATGCAACAAGGTTGATAAATCATGGTTGTTTGTAAAAAAAATTTTTGGATTTTTTTTCCCCCGGAGGTTCCACCCAGGGTAAAAAAACATCCCACGGGGTGTTAACTTTTTCCCTTGGGGTTAACTTTCCCCCAGGTGGACCACACCATGGGTAACACCCATACCATTTTTTGTATAACAACAACAGGTGAGGGTGTCAATTTTCCCCCGGGGTCAACCCCCCCTGTGTGAAAGGGACTTTTCCCCCACCACAGTGACCCAAACACCATAAGGGGGGAAATTTTTTTCACCCCTGTAACCACAACTAGGTGGTAAACACCCCAAAACACCACCCAAAACCACCCCCCAACCCAGGGGGGGAAACAAAAAAAAAACCCCTTTTTGGAGCAAACAAGGTTTTGACAAATTTCCATGAGACTTTCAACATTATTTTTTTAAACACCAACATGTGGGTTTACAACATTATTTGGCAAAGATTTCATTTTCTTACACTACATTGGGGTGGTGAAAGGGTTTCATTTAAAAAAAATACGGGTTGTTTTTAGCAACAAACCCAATGCTGTTTTTAAGGGCACCTACCGGTGAACATCTAACGCTTTAACGAAGGTTTGGTGCACATACAAAAACACGCCCACCACATTTAAAGGAAACCCCAAATCCAAAAATTTTGGAAGTATTTTTTCCTTCACAAACCCAAAAAAGGTCCGTAAAAAAAAGAAACGGTCTTAACTTTAAAAAGAATTTGATAAAAGGGGGTTAGGTCTTAATCCTGTACCCCTGCGCCCAACACAACCCTGTTTTAAACCCAAAAATATGAACACCAACAGGCACAAAACCACAAAAAAAAAAAAAACACAAGGCACAAAGAAAAAACCCATAAAAAAACCCCCCGTCAGGAATTGAAATTTTTAGAGAACTACAAAATTTCTTCAAACATTACCAGGACCCCCCACTCCAAAAACATTACGTAACGAAGTCCCCTTTGTTTTAATCCTCCATGCAAAAACTGGGTTTCCCCGGAACCTTAAATTCTACCATCAACGAGTTATTTGCATTAAATAACATGCCATCATTCATATTTCCAGCATCTCCACCTTCTGAAGAAATTCTAAAATTCACCAAGGACTTAATCAACACCTCAGCTACAGTAGCTCCAACACCACCAACAACTAGTGACGTCACTCCAACAACGTCCAATGAGAAGCCTTCACCGCCACCACTCCTCATTGAAACCGACCAATCAGAAGCCTTATCACCAGAAACATCTTCCTATTCGTCTACTGAAGATGACAACGAATATTCACATCCTCCTTCAACAATACCTAACAAGAAAGGAAAAACAGCAAAAAAATCATCATCTCACAACTCTCGACATGATAAAGATGAAGATATTAAAAAATATACTTCATGGACTGGAATCAACTTTTACACTACAGAAAAATATCATCAGGACATGCCGCTTCATGAGCTTTATTCTCACCTCTTCGAAAAGACAGTCAAGTTTACCATCGATTCTTCCTGCTCAGCTGGAACTCTTCGTACAATTGAACTTTCTACTATTCTACAACGTTTTAAAAAAGTCTTGAAAACGGAACTGAATCGTAAAACAACGCCATGACTCCAGGTAAACACCAAACCTCTATGAACTGACCAATCAACGATGAGCTCCTTCCATGTCGCCTGCAGCCGCCTATCACCATTCAAGTTGCAGTAATCATCCATCCAGCAAGATGCAGCCAGCACCTGCTGAGTTCCTGTTGCCTTCTACATCGTCTTCGTCAGTATTTCTGAAATACATCTCCATCTACGCCTCCAGTACTTCGGTACCACACGTCCCAAAGTGGTTGGGCCACTTGCCTTGATTCCTCCTCTTCCCCTCCTTCCCATCCTTTTCCAGTTATTTCCATCCCTCCTTATCCTTCTTCCTTCCCATCTTACGACAGCTCTCGTCGTCCTCGATTCGATTCGATTCGGTAGTCGTTGGGAGGTTAGGTCCTACATCTCACCTCCTGGCGTTATATAAGGCTCCATCCTGTCACTTCTACTCCCCGACAGTTAATCACGGTGCTGCATTCCTCGTTTGTGACTTAGCTCGAGTGGTGACGTGTGCTTACCTAACACATCACTCACACATCGACGATCTCGCCTCTCTCGAATTACCCGTGTTGGGAGAGACTTCATTTAGAGTAGTGCTTGCTGGACCTTCGTCTTCTCCTCTCCACCATCAGGATTGGTGCGTCGGTGGTTGCCT
>NW_026469848.1:0-12747 GCF_026875155.1 Cherax quadricarinatus
AGTGAACCCCAGTGTTGTTTACTCCCCATAAGTGAACACCTGGTTTTTTACTCACCAAGTAAACCCAGTTTTTTTAACTCACCAAGTGAACCCTGGGTTTTTACTCACCATAGAAACACCATTTGTTTACTCACCAAGTGAACCCCTGGGTTTTTCTCCCATAAAAACACCATGTTTTTACTCACCATATGAACACCTGGGTTTTTTACTCCCATAGTGAACCCCCATGTTGTTTACTCACCATAGGAACACCAGGTTGTTTACTCACCATAGTGAACACCTGGGTTGTTTACTCACCATATAAACACCAGTTTTTTTACTCACCCAATAAACACCAGGTTGTTTACTCCCCAAGTGAAAACCAGTGTTGTTTACCCACCATAGGAACCCCATGTTGTTATACTCACCATGGGAAACACCAGTGTTGTTTACTCACCATAGTGAACACCAGTGTTGTTTACCACCATAGTGAACACCATGTTTTTTACTCACCACAGTGAACACCGGGGTTTGTTTACGTACCATAGTGAACACGGTTCGGGAGGTGACCAGAGGGTAACCAAGAGGGAATAACCAACAAAGTTTTGGATGACATACAAACAACTGAGGGGAGGGAAAGAAGCTTTAATGACCTGACACCTCAAAGGCGAGGGCCCCGGAAAACTCTCCCCAGGGTCCTTAGAGAAGGAGCGAGTGCTTTTGTGTCCCTCAAACCACAATCTTAAACACCCCCTTTGAAACTGGGCAACTACCTGAGAAAGGAAGACCTAATGTACCCCATATTAAAAAAAGGGAAACAGAAACGGGGGCACTAAACACAGACCGTGTCTCTGCATGTTTGTGTGCAAAGTCATGGAGAAGATTATCGGAGGAGGTGGTCGAACACCTGGAAAGGAAAAAGATTAAAATGAAAACCAGGGGTTCATGGAAGCAAATCTTGTATCACAACCCCCGGGAGTTTTAGACAAGGAACAGGTAAGACATGAGAAGAGGGTTGGAAGTTCTTTTCCTAACTGCAGGAAGGCCTTTGACACATTTTCCCCACAAGAATTAGGGCAGAAGCGGGAGGATCGGCACACGAAAAGGAAGGCCTGAAATGGAAAAGGGGAAATACCTGACAGGGAGGCAGCAACGAGTCATGGGACGTAAGAGTACACTGGCGCCTTTACGACGGGGTCCCACGGGGGTCAGTTTCTAGGACCATGCTTTTTTGATATATGTGAACGACATGAGGAAGAATAGACTCTAAAGGCCCCTGTTCGCAGATGACGTGAAGTTGATGAGAAAATTTAAAAATCGGGACGGGAGAGGCAGGACTGCAAAGAGCCCTGGAAGGCCGGACATGTGGCCAGTAACTGGCTTTCCCGAATTCAATCCGCCAAATGAAAAAAACTTAAGATTGGGAGGGGCAAAGAAACCACAGACAGAGTAAGGCGGGTGGACAAAGACTACAGACCTCACTCGGAGAAAGACCTTGGAGTGACCAAACACCGACACATACCGGGGGCACACATCAACCAAATAACCGCGCAGCATACGGGGGGGCCCGGGCAAACCTAGAATAGCTTCCGATACCTTAAAAGGAATCGTTCAAGACACGAAACCTGGATGTTAGGCCAACTGGAGTATCAGCACCATCTGGAACCCCACCCGGGTCAAGCACGCAAGAAGTAGAGAAAGTAAAAAGGTTTCAACAAGGCAGTCCCAGACCGGGGAATGTCTACAGGAAAGGTTTAAAGGGAAATGGGACGAGACACGGAGGACAGAAGGGTCGGGGAGCCCTGATAACGAAAACAAAATACGCGGGGAAAAACAAGGTGGACAGAGATAGGATGTTCCAGAGAGGGGCACAGGGGAAGGGGCACAAATGGAAGCTGAAGACTCAACGAGTCCAGGGACGTTAGGAAATTTTTTCTTCTCATGATTGTCAGCAAGTGGAATAGCCAGCAAATGAAAATGGAGGCAGGAACCCAAAAAAGTTTTTTAAAAAAGAGGGATACAAAGCCGGAACGAGAGAGAGGGATCCCTACGATCATGAAGAGGCGGGGGGCCCGGGGCTGGTCACACCCCGCAACCCCAAATTTGGGGAGTACACAGTATTTATGCCCACCCACACTTTTTTTTGCAAGAATTATAAATACCACAATGAAAATTTAAACACAGTTAAACATCTGGGGGTCTTCATTTTAGACTGCGCCCTCCCGTGGCTTTATCAAACAAATTTTCCCGGGCATAACTTTAAGACAGTAGTACTATATACAGAAGATGAGGTAAATCAGTCCTCAAACCTTGAGTAGGTGCGAAGAGACCGTAGTCGATGAGAGATTCTGATGCTGAAGCAAGGAGGCCTGGAGCCAATATATAGTAACGTCTCGAAGTGTAGCAGACGAGGGTATAGCACACTGGTAGCGGAATTCCCAGTAGAAGTAGGTCTCCCTTCCAAAGAGATGGGTCCTAGTTGTAGTAGTAGTTGTCGATAGTCGTTGGAAAGTTGATTTCCTGTCCTCAGAATCGAGAGATTTCCACTGATGTTGCAAACTAAAGATGCAAGCCACTGATGACACTCTCTGAGGGTCACTTGCTCTCTCTAGGCTGGAATATACTGCTGTGTGGTAACGAGCACACTATCAAGGCAGGTGAAGCTGCAGAAAATCTGAGAATAAAAAATATGTTACAGACATCTTTATCTGCTCCATGTATAACTCAATCAGACAAGAACATAAGATTACTGGGAGCCTCACTGAAATCCCTTGAAAACTGTACTCCTTAAAATGTAGACGAGAAAGATACATGATAATCTACACCTGGAAGATTCTGGAGTGATTGGTCCTAAACTGCACACCGAAAATAACTACAAATAATAAGAGGCCTGGGACAGACGTTTCAGCAAGCCTATTGTGAAAACAGTAAGAGCTCGATGAGTTACAGCCGAGAGAACTCAGTAAGTGCAAAGGACACGATTCTTCAATACATTCCCTTCATTGCATAAGGGGATTACCAGCAAATCCCTGGGTGTCCTTTTAGGAGAGAACTCGGCAAAGTCCTCAAAGCTGTTTTTCTGATCTGCTGTGGATTGAAATATGTTGTGGCACTCATGCACCTAGGCACCAAAGCCTGGTCGAATCAGGACTAAAATTATCAGACTCATTCAAAGCTCAAACACTCTACTTTTAACACAAGGACTAAGTTCAACTAACCAGACTTGGAGTCTAGGATGGTGGAAAGTAGGAGAAAGTGCCAGCACTCTGAGGGACTCCAGTTAATGAGTGCCAGCACTCTGAGGGACAGAGTAGAGTGACCAGCACTCTGATAGGGACAGTAGAGTGCATAAGCACTTACTGAGGGACAGTAGGGGTGCCAGCACTAGTCTGGAGGACCAGTTTAGAGTGCCAGGCACTCTGAGGGACAGTAGAGTGCCAAGACACTCTGAGGGACAGTAGAGTGCCAGCAACTCTGAGGATTCTAGATAGAGTGCCAGCACTCTGTGGGACAGTTAGAGTGCATCAGCACTATGAGGGACAGTAGAGTGCTTCAGCACTGTCAGAGAAGGGACAGTATAGAGTGCACAGACTCTGAGCAGATGACAGTAGAGTGCCAGCACTCTGATAAGGGACAGTTTATGAAGTGCACAGCACTCTGAGGGAAACAGGTAGAGTGCCATCACTCTTGAGGACAGTAGAGTGCCGCAGACTGTATGAGGGAACAGAGTTGTTGTGTGCCAGCACTCTGAAAGGGGACAGTAGTAGTGCCAGGCAACTACTGAGGACTCAGTAGAGTGCCATGCACTCTGGAGGGACAGTGAGTGCAGCACTATTGGGGACAGTAGTAGAGTGCCAGCACTATGGGGACAGTAGAGTGCCTAGACCACTCGGGGTAAGTAGAGTGCCAAGCACTCTGAGGCGACAGTAGAGTGGACAGCTGCAATACTAGAAGGGACAGTTAGAGTGCCCAGCATCTATGGATAAGGGACAGTAGAGTGCCAGACACTCTAGAGGGAACAGTCATGTGAGTGCCAGCACTCACTGTGTGGGGACAGTAGATGTGCCAGCCACTCTGAGGGACAGTTAGAGTGCCAGCACTCTGAGGGACAGTATGAGGTGCTGCACTTGAGGGACAAGTAGGGAGGTGCCAGCACTCTGAGGGACATTAGGAGTGCCAGCAATCTGAGGGACAGTAGAGTGCCAAGCACTCTGAGGACAGTATAGAGTGCACAGCACTCTGTAGGGACAGTAGAGTTCCAGCACTCTAGGGGGACTGTAGAGTGGCCAGCACTCTGGAGGGACCAGTAGAGTGCCAGCACTCTGAGGGACCAGTTAGAGTGCCAGACTCTGAGGGACAGAGAGTGCCAGCACTCTGAGGGACAGTAGAGTGCAGCACTTGAGGGACAGTAGAGTGCCAGCATCATGAGGGACTAGGTGGGGTATTGCTGTTCTGAAGATCAATTTTGACTGTAGGTGTCTAATTTATGTTTACATTTCTCATTGTCCCGTTTTGGCAACCAGTTAGCTCCTAATTGTGTATTACTGAACCATTACTTTTACTTCGTTTTGTAAAACGTTGTACCAAATATATTTTGCTAACTAGTACTAGTGCTATGTCCGACTGTTGTAGAATATTATTTTCCAGTATTTTTGTTTACTGAGTCAATAATCTATGTTCAAAATTTAGTGTCTAAAGATAACTATTAAAACGTAGATGATACCTGTAACAAGAGATTTGTTTAGACATAACTGAGTGTTAGATTGTTGGAGTTGATGATGTTTTTATTTATCTTAGTTCCAGAAAGTCAGTTACACTCACCTCTAAGTATCAGAGTTTTTCCTACCCTTCAAGAAATTTCTAACTGTTGTTTATGCCAATTCACTTCGTCCTCTAAATCCCTTCTTTATGTTGTTTAATGTAATGTTTTCAAATTCTAGTTGTTTCTGTCAGCAAAGAATATTTTGAAAGCATACATGTGGCATGGTATATCGGACATGTAATAGTATCTTTATTAAATTAAACCTTTGTCCTTGATTTGTGTGTGGGTAAATTAAAACCTCATGACCTTTCAATTTGTTGTCGATGTAAAATTAAACCTAGCATCTTGAATTTGTGTGAGATAAATTAAAACCATGCCTTGATTTGGTGTGGTGTAAATTTAAACCATGCCTTGATTTGTGTAAGATAAAATTAAACCATGCCTTGATTTGTGTCGATAAATAAGCTGCCTTGAAGTTTTGTGTGAGTAAATTAAACCATGCCTTGATTTGTGTGATAAATTAACCATGCCTTGATTTGTGTATATTTAAAACCATGCCTTGATTATGTGTGTATAAAATTAATGTGCATGCCCTTGAGATGTTGGTGTGTGATAAGTTGTTTAAACCAATTGCCATTGATTTGTAATATTGTGATAATTTAAACCATGCCTTGATTTGTCTGTGATATTAAAACCATGCCTTGATTTGTGTAGATAAAATTAAACCATGCCTTGATATGTGTGATAAATTCTTATTTAATTGTGCAAGACAAGAAATTTTCCTTGAATATTATCTCAATGTTCTCATTGCTTTTATTCCTTTATCTTCGCTTTTCTAGAGAACCTATAGATTATTTAGTGATAATGCACAGTTCCTCACACAAACATATTACACCTCATGTTGACGTTTCGAGTAGGTAGATAGCAGCTCATCTCAACCCGGTTTGAGTGAATTCTAATGAGTTGCCAAATTTTCATCTGGTTTAATCGCGATTTTCTATTCAGAATATTTCTGTTTGTCTCCCTAATCCCTTTTGCGCCCCATCTATTTCCTTCTGCAATAAAATATAAGGCACTTTCCGGCTTCATCCTGATATCGTTCCTCCCTCTGTGTGTGGTAATTAAAACAGATGAACGCTGCTGTCACCCTATTATCCATTTATATGGGTAATGACTAGCCAGGTGCTTTGTCCGTTCCCATTTCCATTTCCTGAAAGGCTGGAAACCCGAGCTAGTTATTCCATGCTGGCTGGTGAGAATTTGTGCCACATTCACTTCCGTCTCTCGCTTCTGATGTTTTTCTCTTGTTGGTACTAGTGGATTTCTCTTTCTTTTTATTTTTTTTGTGTTCTCCTGAGATTTAATTTCTCCAGGCTTATGAAACCAGAAAATATAGCCTATCACTCCTATTTCTCCCTTCCTCCTTCTCATAAATCTCTCTCCCTGATAAAGATTCCATTTTACTTTCTCCTATCTTTCATCCATTTTTCCATCCTTCATTTATTCCTTTCCTAGCTTCCTTCCTTCATCTTTTTACCCCTCCACTTCTTCCAATATCAGTTCATACCAACCTCTCTTTCTATCTTCTACTCAATCTCCTCCGTCCTCCGCCCTCCTTCACTCATCTCCTTCTCTCCCTTCCATTCTCTCATCTTCCTCCCATCCTCCGTCCTTTTCTACTGTCACTCCCTACGTGTTGGACGCGTATTAGCCGCTTTGGTTATTTAGATGTTAACACAAAACATTGCCCTTCCCCTCTCCCCGAGGAACTTCGTGTGTTTAGGTGTGTCAGAGAAATAGTGTGTAATCGCTAAATGTTGTTCGTGGAGGTCCAAGTCACAGGCTCCTGGCTACCGCCTTTCAGTTGATCACGTTATTGGTTTGTACCCTGCCTCTTGGGGCTCTACCATACCAACTTTCGAAACTGTGTTAAAAATGACCACCATCAAGTCTGTCCGATAACTATAACACTACAACGACTAAATAACTGTTTTTCACTGCTTCTGCGGACTTTCCTGTGTGATTCTGTAATAGTCTTATTAAATAGTCTTTAGTCTTCGACTATCTTGTACTCCATACATATTTTCTCTCCAGTGAGGATACTGTAACAGGATATTGTAGCAAAGAATGATAGTTAATAACCCAAAGTATAGCGTGTCAGTTAATTTGTGTTTTAATGTATCTATGCAGGAGAATGAGTTCAATAAATGTGAAGTTATGGAGAAGTTTAATCAGGAGAATGTTACTGTGGATGGATAGTGTACCTAGAGAGAAGTTGAGTTCACACAGAGACACACAGCTCGGCTTCAGGGAGAGTAGAAAAAAATCCTCTGTGAGTCACACTACTAGAAGTTTACGAACAAGGCTTTTGTTGGACTGTAAAGAAAGCTTTTGACACAGTCAAAAAAAACACGCAAGTGATATTACGTGAAGGTGTTGGAGAAATGGGTTGCATGTGAGGAGTGGGGCCCCACATGGATCAGTCCTAGGGGTTAAATGCTGTTTCTGATGTAACATGTGAATGATTACAGCAGAAGGATAGTAGAAAGGTGTCTCTGATTAGCAGCGAAATCAAGAATAATAAGGGGATATACGAAAGACGGACAACGGGTCAGTGAAAACTACAATGGTTGTAGGACTAGGCACTTTCCGGAAAACATTCCATACATGCTCATTCTCTGTCTGTCCACTCTGGCTTTGTTTCCCCTCTGCACTTCTAGTGGAATTGGCTTCTCACCTCAAGTTTGCTATCCACTTAACATCTAATTTCATGAGTGGTATTCGAAAAATCAGATACCATGAAATCAAACTAGGCACCGAAGAAGGCCTTTCAAATGTTATAATTCCCCTGTGTGAGTGGAGTATGTCGCGCGAGCGTATATGTGCAGTGATGTGTATGTATGTGTACTCTCGTGCCTTTAATGTACTCACTCCTATATGTGGTTGCGAGGGGTCGATTGTTCATGGCTCCTGGCCCCGCCCTCTTCTATGGTCGGAATTAATAATTCCTCTCTCTCCCTGATCTCCATGGTGATAATTTGTATACCTCTATGGCACTTAAAGCTATTTATGGAAAATCTTGTCTTCACTGTATCACTCTCCAGGTTATTTCAAGTTATGACAACTCTCTATAGACTAAAGAAATAGTCTTACCTTAACAATTCCCTATGACTCATCTGGGTTTTCAGAGATCTTCCAATTGGTTGTCCCTTGTTTCTGTATCCAATCGTTTAGTGAACATTCGGTCCTGTGTCCACCTTGTCAATACCTCTTTAGTATATTTATACCGGTTATGTTATCAATTGTCTTACCTCTATCCCTCCTATCCTATAGTGTTTCAGGCTGAGTTCCACTTAACTTCCCTCATAAAGACATACCCCTCACAGTTCCGGGACTAATCGTGTTGCAAAATTTTTGCCAAGTCACGATTAGCACGCGGGCCTAGGACTGACCTTGTGGACCCCACTCTCGAACACAATTTCCGCCCACTCAGACACTTCAGCACGTACAGAAACACACGTTGTTCCTTCCTGTCAGGTATTTCCAGATCTCATTGCAGTACTTTCCCGTTATATTCCTGACCACTCCTCTAATTTTTGCACCAAGTCTCTTGTCTGTGTCAAAAGCCTTCTTGCAGTCCAAAAAGATGCAAATCTACCCATCCCTTCTCTCTTCCTGTCTTAGACTTCTGTTACTATTGTATCGTAGAACTCAAGTAGATTTTGTGAAACAGGATTTCCATCTCTGATGCCTGTGCATGACTGTGACTGTTCTTGTATGAGCACTAATCCTTTAAATGTGTTCACTCACTTTTTTCCTAGTATTATTACATGAACTTTACAATACTATACATAGGTCTCCAAGTGACACGTTTACTGTAGTTTAAACGCTGCCTGTCTGTCCCCTTTCATGAAGAAATTGGAAACTACATGTGCTGTCTTATCCAACGCCTCAGAGCAACTGCCCTTTCTCGAATAGTTTTACTGAAGATTGCCGCTAGCGGGCACACCACAGTTCTCTGCTCCCTCTCTCAGTATCTAGTGAGATATGTTATTCTATGGGGCCCACCGCCTTTTAGGATTTATTAGTTTGTCTAGTCGTTATTCTTCACCTCTAACCATTGGTTATGTGATATTGTGGATTCCAGACGCCTGCTGGTGAAGACCATAAACCCGCCACAGTTGCTGGAAGCATTCCTGAAGTCTATTGTGGAATACTCTCTAAATCTTTTGTTTTGTTCATCACATACTTCTTGTGTCACTCTTCGTGAGTACCCTCCTTCTTTCCTCAGACCTGATTACCTGGTCCTTCACTGTTGTGTTTTAGATAGACACAATGTGGCTAATACCAACAGACTTTGTTCAAATTTGGCTTTTGTGCTATGTGTCGTTACTCGTATTGCCTCTGGGCCTCTCTCTCTTTATCCCTGCATAGTCGTTTCTGGTTCTTGTACTGCTCAGCTCTTTGTTTGTTTCTTGAGTCCTTTGCCTTCTATACCTTTTATCCATGCATCTAGCACACTTGCTTTGCCTACTTCTTTACACCTCAGTTTATACCATGGGACAGTCGCACTCTGGTACTTACCATTTTTCTCGGTTGCCCTTATGGGTTTGAACCTTTCCTCTCTGCCTCCCTGATACTTAGTGGTCCTATTTCCATCATTTCATTTATTGTCTTGTTGCCATCTAGTTCTCTTTCTCACTTGCACATGCACGGAAACTTTCTCATTATCTATGTAGCCCCTATTTTGAAGTTCGGTTTCTCTCTTTGTTCTTGTGCTGCTGCATTCTCCTCTGTTAAATACTACAAGATATTCATAAATCAGAGATCATCATATCACTAGAGCCAAGGGGTATTTCGTGGGTGATCGTGTGATATCCCCTATGTCTGAAACTATTCAAGGTGAATATGAGATCAGTCTTGCTGCAACATCTCTCAATCTCTCTTTCTGGTTGATATCCCTAACATGTTGCCATTACAGTCTCCAACATCTTCGCACTCCATGTTTCTGGTTTCCATGTGGCTTCTAGGTTTCCCAGTCAATCTCTTTAGGATTGAAATCCCTCATCATAAGCAATTTTGTCCTACCCATATGAGCCCTCCTGCCACTTCTCGGGCTAGTGTAGCCACTCATTGCCAATTGCGCACATTCCATCTCTTCTCTTGTTCTCCTTGCTGGTTAAGTGGTGGATTATACATTTCTGCTTCATCACCTTGGACCCCCAAGTCTGAAGTGTTCCTACAATGAAGTCGGTCATGTTTCCTTTCTTTCGATTCCTCCATCTCCTGAAAACTCCACTGTTTTTTTTTGAGCAATGCTACTCTCCCATCCTCTGTTCTCTCTGTTTTTCCTCATAATCTGACATCCAGGGTGGAAAATTGCATATGTTATTCATCCTGTAAGTCTTGTCTCTGTTAGTGCTACGATGTTCAGTGTGATGGCATCAATGATTGCATTCTTGCCACTCTTCAATCTTATTTATTTTTCTATCTGCATTGGTGTACCAGACCTTTAGCTTCCTTTACATTACTGTATTTTGGGAGATGGAAAGAGGAAGGTGCAGGCTGGTGAGGTGTGGGAGGCAGGGCACAATATTATTGGAGACTGCTGTGGTTTGTGGAATAGTGCTTAAGGGGTTGGTGGTATGAAGTTGAGGGTCGTTTCTGTTTACTGTGTTTGGTTGATATGTGTGACAGGGGTTGATAGGTTTCTGTAAAGCATGTGTGTTTGATGTTTCCCCAAAGGCTGAGCTTTCTTGTCTTCGTTGCCTTGTCTGTCTCTCTTGACTTCCACTGGATTTTTTCTTGCTCTCATTTTCTGTTGTTCACTTTCATTTCGTGTTTCTGTCTCGATTGAGGAACACTTTTTGTTGTAATCTGGAGAGTCCTTTATATCTAGTGGTTTCTGTTGTTGTATCCTGTTCTGTACCACATCTAGTCTTGAATGTCAAGCTGATGGTTCGATTTTTTTCCATCGAAAAAAACCCCCCAAGTCTGTGAGATGTTATTTTCTACCTGAGACTTGTCCCTCTCTACCTGTTATTGCAATGATGATTCTTAATCTCTGTAGTGTTTTACTCAAATAGTTTTTTAATCATAGTTATGCATATTCTAGCCTCCTGAAGCCCATGAAAAATATATAATGACTCCCCCTCTCCTCTTCCCACTTCTTTTCCCTCTGTATCTCTGGATCTGATTTAAGCATCTCCTTTGGCTATTTTCCTAATCATCTCCCAGACACATGATGGCCTGATATTACTGCCTGCCAAAAGACATCTTAGCCTCCATCCCTCCTTCAGTCCCCCTCAATGAATGCTGATGTTCCCATTTCAGTTCATCTTGCCTCCTTTCGGGACCTCATCTACAGACCTACGCAGACACATCCATTTTTTCCTCCAATCTCTTGTATCTTTGCCTCAGCTATTACAGCTTGTGATTCCCGTAATTCTTGCTCTCTACAGTATTTGCTCTAACTGTTATTGCAAAGCTCGTTTAACCTTTTCTCCCATTGTGGTTCCATTTCGTTCTTGAGACGTTCTACCCATTCTTCCTTTTCGACCAGCCATCATCGGATTTTCCCCTTGCTTTAAGTCCTCCCTTTTTGAGATCTCATTTTGTTTTTATCCTGTTGGGATGTTCTAGCTGCTTCAGCTTACCGTATAAAATGTTGTGAGTGGTGGGGGATTTATGAGCTATATGTGTTAGGTTAGGTTTGTGTGTGTGTTGTGTGTGTGTGTGTGTGGTGTGTGTGTGTGTGTGTGTGTGTGTGTGTGTGTGTGATGTGTGTGTGTGGTGTGTTGTATGTGTGTGTGTGTGTGTGTATGTGTGTGTGTGTGTGTATGTGTGTGTATGTGTATGTTCATGTATGTGTATGTGTGTGTATGTGTATGTGTATGTGTGTGTGTATGTGTATGTGTGTTGGGTGTGTAATAATAAGTAAGTAAGATAAGTTTATTCAGGTATACACAAATACAGTTTACATAGAATTATCAACATGGCAGCATATGTGTAGAGAACCTAGGATAACCCAAAAAAGTCAGACCAGGTGACTTATTTCCATTGGGAGTCCTTTTACCTTATTATTATAATATAAAAGGTTATAATATTTATCTTAACCTATATAATACTCTTTACATCTAAATAACATCTTATTACTACATCAAAGACTGTCTACTACACGAGGGTCATTAAGACTATCTACTACACGAGGGTCATTAAGACTATCTACTACACGAGGGTCATTAAGACTATCTACAAATACGAGGGTCATTACTAGGAATAAGGGTAAAAATTTACACGTATGTTAGCTAAAAAATAGAAAATCATTCCCCTCCCTTTCTGTAGCTACATTCATCAGACACCTTTTGGCACTCTTCTTGAACTGGTTCATGCTATGACTGGCTTTGACATGTGCGGGTTAGTCTGTTCCATTCCTTTATTGCTGTACAATAAAAGGTGTTTGAAGCCTGGCCACTGACTGTGGGTACTACAAAGTTGTGCTCTCTCCCCCTAGTACTATGATTGCTCTGGTTCCCAACCTTGACAAAATTGACAGCAAGAATTCTGGACATTGTTTGTGAGCAATTTTATAAACATGATTTAGCTTCAGTTGTTTTACTCTGTCTTCAACATTCAGCATATCCAACTGCTGTAATTCATCCTGGCCTACATGTTCTCTTGGTCCCAGCCCCAGGATGAATCTTACGATTTTGTTCTGGGTGATTTGCAGTCTATCTTTCAGTTTTTTTTGGTCAAGGCAGATGTACCATGAGAGCAAGCGTAATCCATATGGCATTGTATAAGGGCTAGACATAGGGTTCCTGCGAGCCTCAGTAGGTAGACACTGTGCTTGTCTATACAGGAACTTCAGTCTGGCATTCGCTTTCTTTACTACACTGTTCCCTATCAATTCTCCTGACATGCATGGGTCAAAAGGGAATTCCCAAATATTTTACTGATGAAAAACCCAAATGATGGGCTCCCATTCACTGAACTTTTAAAATTAA
>NW_026469849.1:0-7500 GCF_026875155.1 Cherax quadricarinatus
ATTTCCAGCTTTGGGGCACGAATTCTTGAACAGCTGGAACTCCAAGATCTCCCCATCCTCAAGGAGAACATTACGTTCTTCCTGCCCGCGGGCGGAGACGATACCCTAGCAATGTGGCTCATTTAACTTTTGACAGCCGAGAACTCCCATCCTCAGTTTATAATAGCAGGACATCGGTTACAAGTTCGAAAGGTGATCCCTGCACCACAACAGTGTAAAATTTTGCTGGCGATTTGGCCATCCAGCGAAATATTGCAGATCTATCGCGAATGCCCAGTCTGTGGTGCCGATGACCATTCTAATACGTCTTGCAATCGTTTCTCCCTCTTGCCTTAACTGTCCATGAGGCTCCCCCTTCGTACTCTCGCCGTTGTCAAGTCTATTTAAACGAGGGGGAAATCCGTTACCTCAAAGAGACAGAAGGTCTCCCTATGCCATGGCAGTTTCTCATCTCCGCCCCCAAAGGGGAGACCCCCAAAGTGTTTCTTATTCCCGTGTTTCAAAACGTCCCCCACTTCTGGTATCCCATCTTCTACACCCACCTCTGTGGTTACCTCCCCCATAGTCACCCTTATCTAATCCTTTTGCTGTCCCTCGGCTCAGACGTCCTACTTCAACGCCCAGTCTGATCTCGCTTTTTCGTGTTCTCTCTCACAAGCCTCAGTATCGACGAGACCTCGTACGACACCTCCTCCCAATCGTCCCTCTACTTCTCAAAAGTCAAAAAAAGGTCCGTTAACACCTCCTACCCATCTTCCACCTCCTCATTTTACCCTCCCTGTCTCTGTCCCTGGTTCTCCCCCTCTCACTGGCTCAGTTACAAGTGTAGAGGTTCACCCTCCTCCTCGTACTGTACCTTCCTCCCCTGTTCCCTCCCAAGTTTCTTCCTCTTCTGCCACCTCCCAGGTTCCTGCCTCTTCTGTCCCCTGCCACGCTTCTCCAGTTCCCTCCACCCTTTCGCGCGAAGAAGAGTGTCCAAATAACGTCTGCATGAAATGTCCATTATGTTGCGGTGTCCGACAGATTGTAATAAAGTTGGTAGAATTACCGACAATAATTCTACTTTTACTTTACATATTGTCGGTAATTCTACCAACTTTATTACAATCTGTCGGACACCGCAACATAATGGACATTTCATGCAGACGTTATTTGGACACCCTTCTTCGTGCTCACAGCTATTGCAACAGACACAACTTCCTACAAGATTGCCTGGCAGAGAAGGTGATCCCTAAGTCTACTCCTGCACAACTCTCCAACTCAACACCCCTTCTCTCCAGCTCCCCAAGCTTACTTAACTGAATTTTGCCGAAGAACTTTCTAACATCGCTAAGGAAACCTTTGAAACTGCAAGGAATATGAGGGCCAATCTTCGATTGACCAACACACTGCTGAGCATATTCTCACACAGTCACCACAGCTAACCTCCAACAGAAGATCAAACTAAATCGCAACTCCAGTACCTCTGCACTAACAGTCGATGGAAGGAAATGGGACGCGAATTCCTGATAAACAACTTATCGTCACGCACCTTAACCGACTACGAGAAACAAGCACTGAGTCTGGGACTCAAATTTACCACCAACATACGCAAACCAACTATCAACTCAATCTTGTTACCAGGAACCATGGACACAGTGACAGCAACTTCCAGAAGGGTTATATACAGGGCCTTCTCCTCAAGCTTTATGTGAACCTTCTTCTTCTAATCTTCCTAGAAGATACATCACTCCCCTTAAAGGGACCTCGCCAACGACCCAACTTTATCGTCACCACCGCCGACAAAGGAGGTGGAGTCGTCATACTCACACCAGTGACTACAACACTAAAATAAAGGATCTTTTGAATGATCAATCTACATACAAACCCCATCAGCACTCAACAGGGGGGAACGCTCACCAAAGACTTTCTATACAAAACCAACAAAATACTCAAACGCACTAGAGAAAGGTGAAGAAACTTCTGTACTTGTTACCAAGCAACCCTAAACAGCACACATGTATGGTTTACCCAAGACCCATAAACCCCAATATTCCTCTCAGACCAATCACGTCAGGAATGGGCAGTGCTCCACAAAAACTAGCCGGAGTTCTTGCCAAACATCTTTCCTGCCTTCTGGGACCATCAGCCCCGCTCATCTAAACACTCAGGCGACCTTCTCACCGCATCCGAAACCCTCTCCATCCGTAACAAAAACTAAGCAGTTTGGATGTGACTTCCCTCTTCACAAAAGTACCTACCAAAAAAGCCACGAGGTTCTACGACGTAAAGTCAACAGGACCTTAATCTTCCTTTACCTCCCAAATTTTGTTGACTTGATTGAACTCTGTGTTAATTTCAACTGTTTTTCTTTCAATAACAAGCTCTACAAACAAACCTACGGCATGGAATGGGATCCCCAATAATTTTCCGTCCTAGCCAACTTATACATGGAACACCTAGAGTCCGAACACTTCGCCAACATCATCCCTTCAAGCGTCACTTGGTTACGTTACGTGGACGATGTCCTCGTAATAACTCCAAAATGTTTTGATGTACGGGATCTTCAGGCAAGGCTCAACGCAGCTAAACCAACGATTCAGTTTACACTAAAAGAAGAGTCCAATGACAAGCTACCTTTCTCGACGTCCTCATTCACAAAGTAGACAACAACCTAAGATTTCAAGTTTTTTCGGAAACCCACCAATAAAAATGATCTCAAACACTTCTATTCCAGTCAAGAAAACCAAGCCCAAAAAGAGGCATCATCACGGTTTTTCCTAAGAGCATACCGAATTTGTAGTCCTGAGTTTTTTGACGAGGAATGCACTTACATTCACCAAACATTCACTGAGTTACAATTTCCCTTCTTTTTCATCAATCCTGCAAGAAAAGAGCTCTTCAGATCATCAATTCTCCACGCATCAACACCGCTCCCGACAAAAAGTTATAATTCTTCCCAACAGCCAGGTTGCACTAAACGTCTTAAAAGTACTTTTACAAGCTAACACCAGAGTCGCCATCGCTTCTAAACCCCTTCAAAAAGGATCTAACCAGACAAAACCCAAGCACCACGAACCAGTCAATGCAGGAGTTTACACTATACCCTGGGAGGCTGTGACAAAAAATCTACGTAGGTGAAAAGCAAGAAACCTCGACACCCGCCTCAATGAACACATTTACGCATGTAGGAACGACAACTTAAACAACGCCTGTGTACAACACCGAAATTCCACCATCATCTCAGAAATTTAGAGACCCCCATTAGTGATCAAAGAAACTAATTTCCGCAACGCAAGTGCCTTGAATCAGCACTGATCGATGTTTCGAATAAATATTAAACAAAACAACGGCAGCTTCACCATCTCCCAGTCTTAGCAAGAATCCTCCTGAAAACAGTAAACCCTGCCATCACATAGGGCTCTCCTGTTATACTACACAAAGCACATTACAGAGAGTGAACACTGAAAAAAACCTGCCTCTTTCCAGTCTTATTTGTCCAACCTATTTTTATGTTACCCCAAGTAAAAGCTTTTATATCCTTTTACTCATGTACGAATTAATTTCTCTTCCTTATTGTATTATTTTTTTTACTACACTAATTCTACTATACTACTACTACACTAAAACTACTACTACCACTAGGAACATCGAAATGTACCTCACTAGTATTGCACCTCACTCAGAGCCTTTATATACCCTCTGTGTCCATGTATTGTTTGTAATGGCTTGATAAAGCTCCTGGAGAGCGAAACGTTGCCACAATAAATGTCACATTAGTTGCACTTGTGTCCTTTTACTTTACAAGTGAAGAGTGGTAATGTGGGTGGGAAAAGATGTTTTGAAAAAATTGAAATAGAAGTAAAGACCAGACTTTTACTATGTTAGTTTTCTCTTGTTCAAGGTTTTTCTCATTTTTCAAGGTTTTTGTAAATTTAGTTTACGTTACCTCTGCATTCTATCGTATAATTAACTATTTTGTTCATGAAAATCTTAAAAAAATATATTTAACATACAGTTCGTAGTGGTCTGGAATGGATTAATTGTATTTACATACAATAAATGGATTGAAAGTGAATACAATTAATCTATTCCAGACCCCTACGAGCTGTATGTAAATATTGTTATTTTAATTTAAAATTTTTTAAAACACAAAATAGTTAATTATTCCGTAGAAGCACAGTGTTAAAGTAAACTAAATGTAAAAACACTGAATAAAAACTGAGTAAACCTACGAACCGTTCACTGTAAACAAACTTTCGTTTTAGGAGTTTCAAGAGACGTCTAATGGCTGAGAAAATGAACTCCATTATTTATCTTACGATTTCTTTCATTTTTTATGTACATTAAGAAGCATCCTTCCTTCATACACTGCCCAGGTTTCAATAAATAGCCCAACAAACAACCGGAAAAAAATATATATACCAAAAATCATATATGGCAAGCCCTAGCCGGGTACTGGCACGGCGAGAAGCTGTTTGTGCACTTCCTGCTGAAAAATATTGCTAATCCGAATTTATCACAGTCATAATTACTGTAATTTATGAATAATTTACTCCGAGATAATCGACGAAAAAAGAGCATGCCCGAAAAAAAAAATCGAGAAAATAAGTCATCTGTCTGACTTTTTTTTAGGCTATCAAGGTTCTTTACAAAATACGCGTATTATGATAATCTATGTAAGTATTATGTATACAAATAAACTACTTATTTAAATGGTGTAAATCACAGTTACTTAATTTATGGTGCATACACAGCTACTTACTTATGAACATCAAAATTAACAATACCGACAGTTGTTAGTAAGACACAAATGCAACAGTAGACAACTTATTCCGAAAGTTTCGCTACACAGTAGGTTTCATCAGTCGAAAAACAGAAGAAAGGCAGAACAGTAGAAGGGAAAGGGAAACGATGTAATCATCCATCACCTTTAAAAGTGTAGAATTTGAGGTTGTCAGTCCTCGCGGAAAGTTCAGTCCAAGTCAGAACTATATCAGATAGTTCCTGCTAGGAACTGAACTTCTCAGGCCGAGGATGCAACCCAAATCTACGACTTTAAGGGTGAGGGACTGATTAATCGTTACATCTCTACTGTTCCTGCCTACTTTCTGTATTCGACTGAAGAAGCCTACTGTGTAGGCGAAACGTTTCGGAATAAAGTTGTCTAACTGTTGCATTTGTGTCTTACCACTACTTACTTTTATGATGTATATAACAGTTAGCACTACGTTTTCTCTAGTACCAGGAGGGATTAAGAGGATGGGACTTTATCCCTTATCCTCGAGTTCACAGTGAATGTACGTACGTTTGACCGAGGCAGACTACTAGGCGAGGGTCTTTGTTAGGCGTACACAAACAACAGGAAATGGGGAAATTTGGCGCATGCAAAAAAATGGCACAGAATTTGAAAATTGGCGCGGCTGTGTTTGTTTGGCACCCGATTATGTATTCATGACCTGATGCAAGAAATTTGACGATTTTTTTGGTCATGACCCGATTTGTTCGTGTTCAGAATGTTCGTGACCAGTGGTTCCGTTATATTTAAGACTATGTCTCGCCCTCTAAATAGCTTTAATTAGTGCTTATAATGAACACATTATAGAGGACCATATAGGTAGTCTTCATGGGACCATGAATGAGTCTTTAAGACTCTGTCTTTGATCCTGTTTTCTATGACCATGAAGTCCTACCATATTTCGTAAGATCTTGGGGACATTTATAATTTTTCGAAGGACCAATTTGTTATTTTATTTTATAAGACCAGGTTCGATCGGAGTACTCTGTGGTCTAATTCGATCGGATCACTATGGGGGATTATATTAGTATGTGTAAGAATGAATACAATGAAAAGACAACTGTTGATCTTGGATATTCATCTTTCCGCTGACAGTTCAAGATGTCACCTATCTTAGTTTCCACTGGGCTTAATAAAGTGATTGTGACTAGGGTTAACATTTTCTCTGAAGACCTATATTCTCCAATATTTCAGGTATGTCACCTGGAAAGACATGGGCGAGTCTTACGTGGGTTTAAGCAATCGCCTTTGTGTCATGGCTTTGATGGTTGGTTCTACTCTCCTAACATCTAACTCTAGGAACTGCAGTGACATCATTAGGATTGTGTTGAGAGACATAGTGACTTACCTGGCTCATTGTAGAGGGAGCCCTTGATGTTACTACTCATTTCTTTTCGTCATGTTGGCATGTTAATCGTCACCTGATGACCATCACTTGTTCATAAGTTCAACTTTTGAACTATATTCGTGGACAATGTCCACAGTACTGAGAATCATTAGCGATACTTCACTTAGAAGAAATAACATTGGTTAGCATTTCAGCCTTTTACCTTAGCTTCAATTCTCCTTAATATTCATTCAAACATGAATGAGTGACACGGAGAATAACTTGTTCTTCAGTAGTACTTGCTCACTCACTAATATGTTCGTAATTATTCACGGAAGAAAAGTAGTTCTTCCTGAATATTGTCGGATACGACTTGAGTTTCACATAGTACACACAGATACAGCCACAAATGTTTTAAGTTTTAATGGAGCATGACCTCACCATCTGCACTTGTTCACTTGCTACATGGTAACTGGTCACAATCACAGATGCAATCTGGCTCAAGGAGCCGCCAGCACCACTATTTACAGTTGGTTTCTGCTGACATAATATCTATGGGCGTATGCCAGCTCTGATGACTTTACTGTATGAAAGAGTGTGAATTCCTTGACTCAAAGGTGTGGGTTATTGGGTATAATGCCACTAGCTATATTGTCAGGTTAGAGGCATATTATTTCGAATTTTTAATGGTCTTAGGAAATGGAAGCTTCCTCACACAAACACGTGAATATATTATGTTGCAGATTCTCCTATAAGAGAGGAGAGCTCTGATGTACACATGTAAATATCATGTATTCTTTTTATCTACATTGGAATTGTTGGATTCTATACACTGACTGGAGAATTCATCTTCTGCTCAGCTTCAAACTTACAGTAATGGTGTGTTCTCCTCAAAGGAAACTTCTCAATGAAATTAGAATGTGTAAGTTTAAATTTGTAAATTTTATTATATACCTTGGTTTCTGCAATAACTGGAGAATGCCTCTTCTGATAGGCTTCAATCCTTAATTGCAATGATAATAGTAGTAATAGTAGCGGTAGTGGTAACAGTAATAGTAGTACTAAGAATAGTAGTAGTAATAGTAAGAGTAGTGGTAGTAAGAGTAGTAACAGTAGAAGCAGTAGTAGTAGTAGTAGAAGTATTAGTAGTAGCAGCCGCAGCAGTAGTAGTTGTAGTACTAAAAGCAGTGGTAATAGTAGTAGGAGTAGTAGTTCCAGCAGTAGTAATAGGATCAGTAGTAGTAGTAGCAGAAGTAGCATTAGTAGCAGTAATAGTAGTAGTAGTAATAATAGGAATAGTAGTACTAGCAACAGTAGCATTAGCCGTACCAGTAGTAGTAGTAGTAGCATTAGTAGTAGAAATACAGTAGCGGCAGTAGTAGTAGCAGTAACAGCA
>NW_026469849.1:17500-28532 GCF_026875155.1 Cherax quadricarinatus
AAAAATTCACATTAAGTCTTTGTTGACTTGTCGGAAATAAGATTCAAATTTCCTTTAGATTCTTTTATTTTTAAAAATTTTGGAAAAAAGAAAACATTTTTCATTTTTTTTTTCCCCCAAAATGATGCATTTTATACTTTCTTTTTTTTTCCCTTGTAAAAAATTCATTAAACCTACTTTTAATTATTTTTTTCTTTTCAGATTTTCCTGTGAATGTGCGAAAGTTTTGCCTAGCAAAAAAAAACTTTCATAAATTTTTTTTTTCGGGCTTTCACTGTGAAACTTTGTTTTCTTTCCAGTATAATTAACTTTCGGCCCCAAAAAAATAGAAATCATATCATTTTAAAAACCCAGGACAAAGAATTTAAATTATGTTGAGAAACTAAAAAAGTAAAAAGTATGCATGAATAAGTCCAGAATTTTTTTTTTTTATATATTTTATTTAAAACATGCATTACAAAAAATAATATGTAAAACTCTTTTAAGTCTAAAAATTTAACACAATCCCCCCTACAGCAAATGTTACAAACCCCACACTTAAAACCCCGTGTGGGAAACCCCCCCCCCCCCTCCTGCCCCCTTCCATCATTTAAAACCCAAAAACCTGTTGGGCTCTCAACAGAATTACATGATATGAAAAAACCCTTTATATACACACCCCTCGAAATGGTACTTAAAAACGACACAGCCAGAAATGCATTGCATGAACATATTATACAGAATATTACCCCCCCCCTGGTTTTCCCAACACCCCACTATTTACAACCTAACATCTATAAAAAATGAATGTTGCTAATCAAAAGTCACACAGCAATGATCAAAACTTTTAATTTATGTAATTGCCCTAATGGTTCAGTTCAAAAATATGTATTAACAAAAATGGTATATAGAAAAGTCACAAAGACATACAAAATTATACAAAACCCATAAAATAAACTTTTTTCCCAAAATCCAAACATGTAAGCTCTAACTTTTAAACATGCATTCCAGCCTTAAAACAATTACACGCTTAAACTATGACTTTAAAGCTTTACATTTATATGGACTTTACTGTGCTATTGAAACGTACAATACAACTAAAATAACCATGAATAAGTAACAAAAAAGACTGTTTTAGCACGACCTAACCACAAAAACCTATAACACCCTGTTGCCCCAATTTTTATTTACACTATCGAGTGAATTAACTCTTTACTTCAAAAAAAAACTAAAAAATTGCAGAACACCAGTGACGAAATTCCCGGGGCATTAAATAAAAAATATCACATCTATCTCTGGACCCGGATGATCCAGCATCAAACTATGCATGCAAGGCCCTAGAAACAATTTGGAGCAAATACATGAATTTTATACAAACCCAAATTACAATTATTACCGTAAACAATTTTACCACACACAATTGTATAATAAGTGTAAAGCCCAGTCCCAAAAAATGGCCAGCTCCAGGGTGCCCCCGTGGTCCAAGGTGCTAGCCCCCTGGTCCACGGGTTGCTAGACCCGTGGTCCACAGGTGCAGCACCCGTGGTCCCCAGGTGCTAGCACCCTGGTCCACATATTATTCACTCTGATCACTCATCCAACATTCGCAAACTTTTTTATCCAACCGGGGAGGAAACCCTGTTTTCCCCCCTGACTTCCCTCCCCCACAACATTTTCCAAATCATTCCCCCCCCCCCCTCGAAATTTTCAGTCTAAAAAAACCTTAACGTAAGTTGCTATACCCCCTCTGAAAAATCCTTCCCCACCTCCCCCAAAATTTCCTTATTTCTACATACCTTTTATAGACTTTAAACGTAACACCCTCCTCTTCCCCTCAAAACCCTTTTCCCCCGCAATCCCCACACTATATAGATAAAATCCCCTTTAGGGCCCACAGCTTGATTACACGTTCCTCCCAACCCCCCACGTCGAGATTAATGCTCTCAAACTTAATTCCCTTTTTACCTCTTCCTTTTATCACCCTTTTTAAAACCACCCCTTGACCTCCTCAGTCCATAAAAAAAATATACTACAAAAAAAAGCCTCCTCCCCCAATATCCCACACTCCCCCCCCCCTTAAGATCGTCTACCCGTGAACCACACCCGACGGAAAATGCCGTGCAGAAAACGATCCCATTCATCCCAAAACCGAGGTTGCCCCTCATCCTACTAAAACCTATTCCATTCTTCTCATGCAAATGGGGAAAATTCCCTCAAAGGGCGCTACAACCCCCCCGGGCTAACAATCTCAAAACCCTACCTTTTTTAACCTTTGCTGGTTGATCCACGCCAGAGCCCAAAACACATTTCCATCATGCAACTCAACTCCTGTATCATCCTTTTGAAATCTGTTATGGATCCGGCCCAAACCCCCCCCCCCACCCCCCCCCACACTTTCCCTCATCACCCCCTTTTAATGAAGACACATTTGACCCCCCCTTTTAAGTCCCCCAAACCCCACCCCTCCTTACTTCGGGAAACTTCCCACACCCCTTTTTACCCAAAATACAGCTCAAAACCCCACAAAAATTAAAAACCTTCCCTAAGTATTTTTGGTTTTTGCTGGCCAGTTAAGGGGAAAAACGGCTGCCACGTGCCTATTTGTATACGTAAGTATTTAAAAATCCACGCTCACAAGGGAAAATATAGGTCGCAATGCCCCCCAAGGCCCCTAAATCCTTTCTACCATCCTAACGAGTTACCCATGCGTGACGGTAGATCGTCGCATAAAAAAGACCAAGATTTTAACGATTCCCCTGCCTCCTCACAACTGCACTCCCCCAAAAACCCCTCCCGCCAAGCTCCTAACCCTGACCGGGTTTTTACTAAATTTACCCTCATACCATTGCCCCTGCGAACATTTGTACCCCCCGCAAAGGGCCCTTAAATCCCCCCCCCTGATCAGAACATTTGTATCCCACATCCCAATTAAAATGGCCAAACCCTCGAAAACCTCACCCCTGGTCCCTAGGGACACATACGCTGCTCCATCAATTATAAAAGGGGTCCTGTACGACCAAAAATAATTGTGACATGGGGACACCCTGCCTAAGCCCCCTCCCCATTACAATCTCCCCCCCCAAATCGACCATTAATCTTCCCCCTCCCCATTGCCCCTCCATACAACCCCTAAACCCCACCCCACATTTCTTCCCCAAACCCGCCCCCCCGAGGAGGGTTTTCATGCTTCCGATCCACTCTATGTATGCCACTTCCCAACGAGCGCCCCAAACCTCCCTCCCCCCCCCCTTTTGCCTCCAAAAAATCCCTAAGTAACCCTGCCCCCCCCCATAGACCCCGGGCAAACCAAATGATTTTTTTGATACTCCCCGCCCCCCCCACACACTTGACCCGATTTCCCCAAAAATTTTCCCAAAAAATTTTAATCTGCGCATAAAAACGAGATCGCCCGGTAATCCCGAAGCGTTGCTGCCCCCTTTCCTTCGGTACCAATAAACGACGCCGTTGCCTCTTCTCCCAGCTCACCTCTTCCTTTGCAATTTTTTAACCTAACAGAAAAAAACCCCAAAATTCCCCAATGTGTGAAAAACTCTGGGCCGGGGTCCCCTCAAATTCCCCGGGTTTGCCCCTTTTTCATTCCCTTAAAACCCTCCATATTTCCCCCCCTTATTTCCCCCCCCAGGCTTCCCCCTTCCTGTTACGCAACTGACAACCCACTCCCACAACCGTTTAAAACCCCTCCTCTACCCCCTTTTCTTGCCAGTAGCCATACCCCTTGTCAGCAAAAAGCCCCCATTCCTTTCCCTTTGCTTGTATGCCTGCCCTCCCCTTACCCCCCCATGATTCATGAACCCCAACATGGAATAGTCATTGCCTGCTGTCTTTGTTTTTGCCCACGCAAAAGCACGATGAGGTCTATCGCCCCATAACACCCCTTCCACCCCCCCTGTACCCCCCACCGCTTGGAACCTTATCCTGTACCCCCCAGCCTCCCTTTTTAAATTTCCATAATTTATCCTTGGTAATGCCCCCCACCCCCCCCCTGTAACAACCCCGTAATCATCCTCCAAATAGTTAGCAAGCCCTATTTTAAAGAATTGATACTTTTTCCCCTTTTTTACGTAATATTGCTTAATCCTTCTTTGACACCATCCCCCCACACCCACATCCTTACCCCATTTAAACTCTGACTAACCCCTCCCAAGCTTGCAAATCCCCCCATCCCCTCCCCATCACCTAAACACTTGTTTTAATTTTCCAAAATCCCTAGAAACCTGCTGTGACTCCCCCGCCACCTCTGCTATACCCCCCGTGATCCCAATAAGCTACTTTTTGTACGGAAAAATGTCAAACCCACCCCCCTTTAGATATTAAAGCCTATCCAAAATAGCAGCTAACCCCCTCTTACAAAAGTGTGCTCTACCCCCCACGCCCCTCTCCCAACCCCCATCCCCCAACTGAATATCCCCCAAAAGATCTCGCAAGGCCGCCCAACGTGCCCCCCCCCTTTGGTTCCACGTAGCCCCCCCTTAACGCAGTTCCATCCCACCAACGACGGCCATGCAGGTAAAAAACGTAAGAAGAAAAATGTTCTTCGATACAAAAACCCTTTTTTACCCTACATCATTTTCCGCTGGTGCATAACCCCCATACAAAAAATACCCGCTGTCCCATCCCCACCCCTCCCCGCGCAATACCCTTTCCCCCCCTCCCCCCCCCACTTCTTGCAAACAAAAAGGGGTTTTCCTCCCTGATCAATAAACCCACACCAACCCCTTTTAACGTCAGATGGCAGAAAAACATGACCCCAAAACCCCCCCACCCCGAGCACTTTCCCTCCTTGAAATTGTGTTCTTGCAGGAACACCATCCCCCATATTTATAAGAAAATTCGAACCATTCCCTTTTCACCTATTTCCAGTCATTTACGCCAGTCATACACCTAAGGCCCCTTTACAGTTTAAACCTTCCCCCTCTTAAATTTATCCCAGGGCTCCCGCCCAGAGCCAGCCAAGGTTCAACCATCAACCCCCCCCTTTTTTTGATTGCCCCTTATCGGGCTGCTTCGACATTGCTCTTTCCCTTTCCCCCAACCTTGCGCCGGCCCCTCGGCATCTCTGAGTCTGACGCCGCCCCTCTCTTCCTCTGTGCCCCCCTTTCATCCCCGTTATCTTCTGAGGGTTTCCCCCCGATGAAACCTCAACCCCCCCCACGCCCCCTTCCACAGCACACGGGGACAACTCTCTCTTACTAGTTGGCCCGTCAACCCCGCAGTTTTTTATCCTTACATTCCTCTCAGCAAAAGCCGTGCCCTCACCCGTCAGGGAAAACACCCCCGCAGGCGGTGTCAATGCCTTAACACTTCCCAAACTTTCCTTAGAGCCCGCCCTCCTCTGCACTTGCACTTCTGTACTTTTCCTTTGTGTATAACAGATCCTTTTCTCACAGCTTACCTACAATGCCGTCTCCCCTTTGGATACCTCCCCTCTTCACTCACAAACGCCCAGGCCCCTTTCTTTCGCACTGGGGTTCAAAGCTATCACGCTGGTAACTGGTGTTCAACATTTCGCTGGCGTCCTCAGCTTCACGCCCCTCTGCCGCCTTTGGTCGTACGCCCCCCCATATCCCGCACGTAGTCTCTGCCGGCAACGTACCATAACTTGCGTTCTGAAGTCCTCCAACAGACGTAAGACGGTATGGATGTCTCGAGTAATCTTTAGGGAAAAAGGGACCCCGGAGTCCCCTGTAAACCCTGCCCTCCACTTGCCCTTTTGTGCCCGATGTCGGTTCCAAATTTTTCTCAAAAAACTCCCTTTTTTCAGCTTTATCTGCCTCAAATGGGACTTACTATTTAACCCACGTAAATGGCGGATCGTCGATCAAACGCACCTTCAAAGTGGAGTAGGTCAAGACCACGCTTGGAATTCGTCACCCAAAAAAATTACACGACGTGGAATTCATTTACGAAGATTTAAAGCCCCATTCGGGCTACACCATACACCTCATTCCTGGATTCCATAGGGTTCCCTAATGTTTTTTTGGGGGGTAAGACTTGCACTGAAGAGGGTGAAATCGCCCCCCGAAGCAGTCAAAACCCAAAGGTATTTACGCGCCTCCTCACACTCAGCGCCACGTTGATACAAGGTAGCTCGCCTGAAAACAGCAGAGGGGTGCAGCGCACAACCTCACTCGACCGTGGTCAGGCAACGAATAAACCTACTGTTAATTGATTACGTTTTCTTTGTCAGATTTTCCTGTGAATGTGCGAAAGTGTTGCCATAGCAAAAAAAAAAAAAACTTTCATAATTTTTTTTCAGGGCTTTCACTGTGAAACTTCTAGTGTTCTTCTCCAGTATAAATACACTTTCGGCCCCCCAAAAATAGAAATCATATCATTTTTAAAAAACCCAGGACAAAGAAGCTTAAGTATGTTGAGAAACTAGAGAAAGTACAGAAGTATGCTATGAATAAGCCCCAGAACTAAGGAAATGAGCTACGTGAGGCTAACGGAATTGAACTCAATGGCGTTAGTGGAAAGAAGAACTGGGGGAGATATGATTTGAACGTACCATATATTGAGAGGGATTCATATGGTGAACAAGGACAGATCGTTAGAGAGGCGGGAAATAGAAACATATGAGCATGGCTGAAAGTTGAAAGCATATACATGTAACTGACATATTAGGAAGTATTAAGCCCTAGAGTTGTCAGGAAGTGGAACACCTTGGGCCATTGAGTGGTAGAGGCAGGACTAATACATGACTATAAGAAGAGGTAGGATTAGGTTATAGATGCCAGGAATGAACCCAGTAGCGACTAGCAAAGAGGCGGAGCTAGGAGCTGAGATTCGACCCCTACAATCACATACAGGTGTAGACAGCCACACACACATACACACAAACACACACATACATGCTCATACACACGCACACACATACGGATTCGTGGAAGGCAAATCCCGTGTCAGAAAACTTCTGGAGTTTTATGACAAGGTAACTGAAGTAAGAGGGAAGGGTGGGTTGACCGCATTTTCTCGGACTGCAAGAAGGCCTTCGACACAGTTTCCCACAAGAGATTAGAGCAGAAGCTAGAAGATCAGGCACGTATAACAGGAAGGGCACTGCAATGGATCAGAGAATACTTGACAGGGAGGCAACAGCGAGTCATGGTACATGATGAGGTATCACAGTGCGCTTCTGTGACGAGCGGGGTCCCACAGGGGTCAGTCCTAGGACCAGTGCTATTCTTGGTATATGTGAATGACATGACGGAAGGGATAGACTCAGAAGTGTCCTTATTTGCAGATGATGTGAAGTTAATGAGGAGAATTAAATCAGATGCGGACCAGACAGGTCTACAAAGAGACCTAGACAGGCTGGCGTGTGGTCCACCAACTGCTTATCGAAATTTAATACCCCGCCAAATGCAAAGTCATGAAGATCGGGAGGGGCAAAGAAGACCGAAGACAGAGTATAGGCTTGGTGGCCAAAGACTGCAAACCTCACTCAAGGAGGAAGATCTGGGGATGAGTATAACACCGAGCACGTCGCCAGAAGCCCACATTAACCAAATAACTGCTGCGACATATGGGCGTCTGGCAAACTTGAGAATAGCGTTCCGATACCTCAGTAAGGAATCGTTCAAGACTCTATACACTGTGTACGTCAGGCCCACACTGGAGTACGCAGCACCAGTTTGGAACCCACACCTGGTCAAGCACGTCAAGAAATTAAAGAAAGTGCAAAGGTTTGCGACAAGGTTAGTTCCAAAGCTAAGGGGAATGTCCTACGAAGAAAGATTAAGGGAAATCGGTCTGACGACACTGGAGGACAGGAGGGTCAGGGGTGATATGATAACGACATACAAAATACTGCGTGGAATAGATAAGGTGGACAGAGATAGGATGTTCCAGAGATGGGACACAGAAACAAGAGGTCACAATTTAAAGTTTAAGACTCAGATGAACCAAAGGGATGTTAGAAAGTATTTCTTCAGCCACAGAGTAGTTAGGAAGTGGAATAGTCTGGCAAGTGTTGTAGTGGAGGCAGGAACCATACATAGTTTTAAGACGTGGTATGATAAAGCTCATGGAGCAGGGAGAGGGAGGATCCAATAGTGGTCAGTGAAGAGGAGTGACCTGGAGCTGAGTCTCGACCAGTCACAATTAGGTGAGTATAATTAGGTGAGTTCATACACACCGTGCACTGACCACCATATACCTAGCTAATACATACACAAACAGTCTTATACACAAACAGTCTCATACACACACATATGCACACAAACAAACATACACACACACTCATACACACACACACACACACACACATACCCATACACTCAACTAACTCATACACACATGTACACTCTTAATACACACACACACATATTCGAGGCAGTATTCCTTAACGGTGCTCCCAGTATTAACAATCTAGTGGCGGTTCTAGGATATTGTCAGCGGTCATTGTGCGCCATAAAGTTAGTGAACATACCTACAAAAGTATAGTAAATTTCCAGAGTCTAAAAACTGTTATAAGGTCAAAAAAATTACAATTTAAATATAAATGTAGGTGTTTTTACTAGAAGGTGAGTGAGGGGCAACAGCAGCCGGTCAGCGCTGCCAGGCGCCAGTGTTGACAAAAAGTGATCACAACAAACAGACATTAATAACAGGTCAAGGTTGTGACCTTAATCAGTAAAAAGTGCAAATATTTTGTCAGTGATGGCCATAGTGCAGTGATATAGTCATTAATGATCAATTTGGAAAAGGAAGATAAAACAAAAAAAAAAGTCTATTTTCCTGCAGTTGGTGTTGCCAGAAGTGAATTGGAATACAATTAATATTATATGGTCCATTTATGACCACAATAATAAGGAAAAAGTGTCAATACCATCGTATTGATAGGATTGGGTTAGTGACAAAAACTAGAATGTATGATAAGAACATAATAAAATAACTGATAAATATCGTAAGACATTATTAGAAACCACCAATAGGAGGACTTCATCTACGCATTTGACAGCAGATGCCGAATTCTCATCAGTATGTGGAAGCAATTTGGTCAGTGTTTGTTTTCTGTCTCGACCAGTTGGTTGTGTGGGATCACTCTTTCCCCGTCGTTGACTGCCAGGAGATAAGTACGGGTAACCTTTATTTCCTGCAAGTAATTTGGGTGAGGTAAGTGAGACTTAGTCACAGTAGGTCGCCGAACTGTCACTCTCTCGAAGCACACTCGCTACCACTCTCACAAAAAAAGCTAGACTTAACATTAAATTATTAATTACAATATTAAACTATGAAATAATGTGGACTGCATATGATTTTAGGACCTGACTGTTAGAAATTTTATACAAATTAACTTAGCATTTGTCACAAGAAAACATAAGAAAGAAGGAACACTGCAACAGGTCTACTGACCCATGCGGAGCAGGTCCATGTCCCCCCCGGATTAGCCCAATGACCCAACCAGTCTGGTCACCTCCACTCAAGGAAGGAGCACGGCACCAGACCCAGCAGCTCAAGCTAGTCAGGTCCAACTCACACCCACCCACACCCACTCATGTATTTATCTAACTTATTTTTAAAACTACACAACGTTTTAGCCTCAATAACTGTACTCGGGAGTTTGTTCCACTCATCCACAACTCTATTACCAAACCAGTGCTTTCCTATATCCTTCCTGAATCTGAATTTTTCCAACTTGAAACCATTGCTACGAGTCCTGTCTTGGCTGGAAATTTTTAGAACGATATTTTACATCCCCTTTATTTATTCCTGTTTTCCATTTATACACCTCGATCATATCCCCCCCATTCTACGCCTTTCGAGAGAGTGCAAGATTCAGGGCCCTCAGTCTATCCTCATATGGAAGATTTCTGATACATGGGATCATCTTTGTCATCCTCCTCTGTACGTTTTCCAGAGCATTTTTATCCATTCTGTAACACGGTGACCAGAACTGAGCAGCATAGTCTAAATGAGGCCTAACCAAGGATATATAGAGTTGAAGAACAACCTGATGACTTCTATTATTTATACTTCTAGATATGAAGCCAAGAATTCTGTTAGCTTTATTGCGAACACTAATGCACTGTTGTTTTAGTTTTAGATTACTCCTAACCAGAACTCCTAAATCCTTTTCGCAGTCGGTAGTACAGTATTAAGATCTACATTATTTAGTTTATATTTGGCATGGTTATTTAACTGTCCAACATTTAGAACTTTGCATTTGCCAATATTAAACTGCATCTGCCACTTCTCCGACCATTGCATCAGTCTTTTCAAATCATCCTGGAGTGCTCTATTGTCCTCATTAGAATGAACTGGACGGCCTATTCTGGTGTCATCAGCAAGTTTGCTTATGTCGCTATTTATTCCCTGACCCTGAGGAACACCGCTTGTGATGTGCCCCCATTCTGATTTCTCCCCGTTCATGCAAACTCTCTGCTGCCTATTTGTCAGTCATGCCTCTACCCAGGAAAAAAATTCTCCTCCTATTCCGTGTGCCTTAAGTTTCCTCAATAGCCTCTGGTGTGGAACTCTATCGAAAGCCTTCCTGAAGTCCATATCACAATATCATATTCATTACCATGATCTACCTCCTCAAACACCTTAGTGAAAAAGTTAGTAAATTCGTAAGACAGAAATGCCCTTTGCAAAACCGTTGTTGAGATTCGTTAATCAATCTGTGCCTGTCAAGATGGCTACGAATTGCTTCGGCAATTATTGAGTCCATAAATTTTCCCTCTATGGGGGTAAGGGTTATTGGCTATAGGTTGAAGCTAAGGACCTGTCACCTGCCTTGTAAATAGGTATTACATTTTCCATTTTCCACTTATCAGGCACTATGACATTTGTAGTAATATGTTAAAAAGATTAGCTAAAGGTATGCTAAGTTCCTCTTTACTCCCTTTAACACCCTTGCAAAACAGTTCAGCAGGACCTGGGGATTTGTTAGGTTTTAGTTTCTCTATTTGTCTGAGGACCATGTCACTAGTTACCTATTCGTGCATAGTTTATCATCATCCAGTTCTACATAATCTATTTTCGGGAAATCTCTTGTATTTTTCCCGGGTGAAAACTGTTAAAAAAA
>NW_026469850.1:0-10019 GCF_026875155.1 Cherax quadricarinatus
CGTTGGTCATACCTGAGAGACTACTTGGAGGTTGAATCCGGGAAGAGAGGGGAGGATGGGCTGGTGGCAGCCATGTTTGTTGTTATTGTTGTGGTGTCGCCTTGAGCAGTGGTGAGTCGGGTGGTTGTTGGGCCGGCGTCCTCCTGGCTACACTTGTTGAATAGTTGATTTTTCGGTTTTCTTGCTGGCCTTGGTGCTGTTTCCTCTGAGATTACGCCTCATAATACTACAGGAATTGTTGTAGTTAAGAAGAAGTTGTAGTTATACAAAGCTTAGGGTTACGTTGTTCGGCTGGCAGCGGGGTGTTGCTTTCGGTTTGTGTGCAGTCTTCTTTTGATCTCTATTATTTTCGATTTGTAGGTTTCACTGATGGTAATCTTTGGTCATTCTGGGTGCTACGTTGGGTAGTGCAGTTTTGCTTGTAACTAGGTCATCATAGGAGCATTGGTAGCTCTGATAGTTGGAGAAAAGTACGGAGCTTGGAAGTCGCTACTGCCGCTGCCGCTAACCCATAAGGTTTACCATAACATTGTATCAATCGCATCTGCTAGAAAAATGACAGGATGGATAATGAGAACCTTCAAAACTAGGGAGGCCAAGCCCATGATGACACTCTTCAGGTCACATGTTCTATATAGGCTGGAATATTGCTACACACTAACAGCACCTTTCAAGGCAGGTGAAATTGCTGACCTAGAAAATGTACAGAGAACCTTCACAGCGCACATAACGGAGATAAAACACCTCAATTACTGGGAGCGCTTGAGGTTCCTAAACCTGTATTCCCTGGAATGCAGGCGGGAGAGATACATGATTATATACACCTGGAAAATCCTAGAGGGACTAGTACCGAACTTGCACACGAAAATCACTCACTACGAAAGCAAAAGACTTGGCAGACGATGCACCATCCCCCCAATGAAAAGCAGGGGTGTCACTAGCACGTTAAGAGACCATACAATAAGTGTCAGGGGCTCGAGACTGTTCAACTGCCTCCCAGCATACATAAGGGGGATTACCAACAGACCCCTGGCAGTCTTCAAGCTGGCACTGGACAAGCACCTAAAGTCGGTTCCTAACCAGCCGGGCTGTGGCTCGTACATTGGTTTGCGTGCAGCCAGCAGCAACAGTCTGGTTGATCAGGCTCTGATCCACCAGGAGGCCTGGTCACAGACCGGGCCGCGGGGGCGTTGACCCCCAGAACTCTCTCCAGGTAAACTCCAGGTAAACTCCAGGTGTTGAACCAGCCAACCAGTCAGCCAGCCACAGATTACACCATGTTGAACCAGCTAGGCAGCCAGCCACAGATTACAAAATGTTGACCCAGGCAGCCAGTCAGCGAGCCACAGATTACACTGTGTTGAGCCAGACAGCCAGTCATCCAGCCACAGATTACACCATGTTGAACTAGCCAGGCACTGATTACACCGTGTTGAACCAGTCACCCAGTCAGTCAGCCACAGATTACACCATGTTGAACCACTCAGCCAGCCACAGATTACACCGTGTTGAACCAGCGAGCCAGCCAGGCACAGATTACACAGTCCTAGGAAGAATAGAAGTAGTAGGTAGAGAGCTAGCTTTGAAAAACCTAGTTTCAGCCCAAGCTAGAATGAAGCAACATTATGACAAGCGTGCTGTCTCTCGCTCTTTTAAAGCACGAGATAAGGTGATGGCTCGGAAATTAGTACCAGGTCATGCTCTACAAGCCAGGTATGATGGTCCCCTGGAAGTAGTGAAAAAGCTTAGCGACGTAAATTATTTGGTACGTACGCCTGGGAAAAAGAAATCTAATCATGTGTACCATGTTAACCAGCTTAAGGCATACTACGCTAGTCCTCTACCTACTACTTCTATTCTTCCTAGGACAGAGGAAGAAAACGTCAGTCTACCTGACATCTCTAGAGGTATAGAGGTCCGTTTAGAAAATTCAGTACTCTACAATCACTAACTTTCTTAAAAAACCTTGGGATTGAAAAGCTGGTGATATTAAAAACATATTTTGCATTTCCCTGTTTTGTTGGGTGTGTTCCTAAACGTTGTATCTGGGTGTACATGACTTGATGTAAGGAGCATCACCCATTAAGAAATCACCAATAGGATGAGCCCAACAAAGCATAAAGCATTGAAAGGGGTTGATTTTTGTTGTTCACGACTTATTGACGGTAAAAATCCATGGGCATTCCCTGTATTTTAGTGCCTAAACCTGACGGTAGTTTCAGGATGTGCACTGATTACGGGAAAGTGAACTCTGTCACCTTGCCTGAGGTTATCCTCTACCTCGCATTGACGACCTTATTATGTGTGCAGGACCCCAGTTTGTCACCCTTTTTAGATCTTTTCGAGGCTATTAAAAGTCCGTTACTGAACGTGCCCCAAGAATATCTGCTTTTACTGTTCAAGAGGGATTTTTTAAACAACCTCGTCACCCCCCTTCGCCTATGAACCCGGGGCTTCATTCCAACATAAGAACGAGTTGACCACAATTTAGAAGGAGTAAACCTACCTTTTGACGATTAGGTGTACAGTGACGAGTGGGAACAGCACTTGACGCGCTCAGAGCATTGAGAGACTGGCAACTACAACTCACTGTTAACTTAGCTAAATGTAGTTTTGGTAAAGGGCCAAGATTTCCCTATCAGGCTTTTGTATCGGCCAAGGTATTTTGCTCCTAGGGTAAGGTTGTGAAATTTTCTAATTTCCCCGTGCCACAGGATGGGAAAGGGACAGAGATTCCCCGGGGATGGCAGGAATTAACAGGTTCTGTCCAAACTTTTCTCAGATTGCGTCCCCTCACTGAGCTTACTAGTGCAAAGTTTATTCAACTGGACTAGAGTTTTTTCAACTCGTTCAAAAGGTTTAAGTGCTTTTCTACCCCTTTCTCCTGTGTTGAAAATTCCCAATTTCAATTTTTTCCCTTTTTTTTAAAAAAGATGCGAGTGGTTTTGCAGTGGGCGCTGTCTGCCCAACATCAAATCCCTGATATTCTCCATCCTATATGTTACTATTCATCTAAGCTTAAACGACACCAAAAAAATTATACACATTGAGAAAGAGGCCACTCTTGTGGTTCCTTGGAACATTTTTACGTGTTTTGGGCATTTCCCCCTTAAAATTTACGTAATTTTTTGCCCAAATACCTTTGTTACTTGCTATGTCAAAATTAGTAAAGTAACTTAATCCCCCCAGCCCTATTAACTATGTATACTCATGCATTTTAATTATTATATTTTTTATATTCACGTTTGTGTGTAAGGAGACATAAACGAGTGTTGGTGGGTTGTGGTGTGGGGGAAGTACTCGTGTGACGCAACACTGTCCTCCGCAGACCCCCCCCCTCACACACACCTTTAACTGTTTATACCAGAGTCCATAGCATAGCATTCCCCAAACCCCTACTTAAAAGTGGGAATGCAGTTCCTTTCATGATCGAGCCTCAAAATGCCCTTCCTTGTTGCGCTATCCTGTCTAACATGGGTAATAACCACGAGTATGCGAGTACGTACTGTGTACGCCCCCCAAGAAAGGGTATTTTCCAGACGAACGCTTGAAAATTTTAAGGTGCTTGGGACAAGAAGACGATTAATGTTTTTGTTAAATTGTATTTATATGAGAATCAGAAGATTGAAAGACCTTAATGCAATTCCTAGTGCGCCACTGTCGTGTTGGGGGGGGGTGTTGCAACCCCCCAATGGGGTTCAAGATATTTGTATACAGTGTCCCCCCAATAACGACCGCCTGAAAGCGACCATTTTTTGGAAATCCCCGGTTTTTCGCAAAATATGAGTCGGAAATTGACCGAAAATTTGTTTATCGACCCGTCTGACCCGTGTCCCAGACCGATGCACGAGGTAAGCGGGCCCCGACCGCCTCAGCCTTCCTTCCCAGCCCGGGCCATTGTTTTCCCCCTTAGGGCGGTCCTCTCCCCGTGCTCCCGTGAAATATTTCATAAAATTTTATTTTTTTTAGTGCTTTCAAGTTATTTAAGTGCTAAATAAGCTTCCATGGCTCCAAAGAAGCTCTTAGTGCCAAACCTTTGGTAAAGAAGGTGAGAAATACCATTGAATTTAAAGAAAAACATCATTGAACAATATGATAGTGGCGTACGTGTGGGCGAACTGGCGAGGATGTATAACAAAATCATTCAACCATATCTTCCATCATAGCCATGAGAAAGGAAATCAAGGACGCAGTTGTTGCAAAGGGGTAAATATGCTGACAAAAATGAGATCACCAGTACTGGAAGAGGTTGAGAAGTTATTATTGGTGTGGATAAATGAGAAACAATTAGCAGGAGACAGTCTTATGACCTCGATTATTTGTGAAAAGGCTAGGCAGTTGCATGAAGATTTGGTAAATAAATTGCCTGCAAATAGTGGTGAAGTGAGTGATTTTAAGGCCAGCAAAGGCTGGTTTGAGAGATTTAAGAAGCGTACTGGCATACACAGTGTGGTAAGGCATGGTGAGGCTGCCAGTTCGGACCACAAGGCAGCTGAAAAATATGTGCATGAATTCCAGGAGTACATAGAGGCTGAAGGACTGAAACCTGAACAAGTGTTCAATTGTGACGAAACAGGCCTCTTCTGGAAGAAAATGCCAAAGAGGACCTTCATTACACAAGAGGAAAAGTCAATGCCAGGACACAAGCCTATGAAAGACAGGCTGACGCTAATGTTCTGTGCTAATGCTAGTGGGGATTTCAAAGTGAAGCCGTTACTAGTGTACCATTCTGAAAATCTCAGAGCATTTAAGAAAAATAATGTTATGAAGAGTAAATTGTGTGTGTTTTGGAAATCTAATAATAAGGCATGGGTCACGAGGGAACTTTTGTAGAGTGGTTCAACGAAGTGTTTGGCCCTAGTGTGAAGAATTACCTCCTGGAGAGAAAATTGGATCTCAAGTGCCTGCTAGTAATGGACAATGCACCTGCTCATCCACCAAACTTGGATGACCTAATTCTGAAGGAGTTTGGGTTCATCTCAGTAAAGTTCTTGCCCCCGAATACCACTCCTCTCCTCCAACCATGAACCAACCCCGGGCTTTTCAAACCCTTTTAAAAAACGTACCCAAAACAATGTTTGGAAAAAGGTGGGCCCTTAATTTCCCCAGACACCACTTGGGGCCCCACGAATTTGGGGGAAAAAAATTCAGGTTTTTTCCATTTTTGGAAACCTTATTTGGGAATCTTGGGAGGGGGTGTCTCCAGGACTTTGAAATCTGCTTGGGGAAAATTGTGGCCAGATTTGGTCGACAAGAGGGATTTTTGGGAAGGGGTTTGGGGGTGACCCGATTAGCCTATGGGCAATTTTGAACTCTATTTTGGCACTGGGAGTTCCCCTGGGGTTTTGGGTGTGGGGTTTGGAGGAGTTTGGAAAAAGTTGTGGAGGACCACCCAAAGAAGACTAACCCTTTAGGACTGCAAGAGCTTTTAGCGGAAACAACAGATCGCCCGGCCAGAATTTTTTCTGCAAGGGGGAGGAAAAAGTTGGGAAAAAGGGGCCTTTTTTCAGAAATTTAAAAGATTTTTTTTCTATTGGGGGAAAAAGGAAAAATTTTTTGTAGAAACTCACCCAGAGAAAGGGTTTGCAAAACCATATCGGGGAAATTTTACAGTGAAAAGAGTCTTTTCCCATTTTAGGGAAGTTTTAAAGAGACCCCAAAAAAAGACTCTCGAAAAGTTTTTTTGCGAGACAGGACTCCCCTGACTCTCAAGCTGGCCTAGGGCATTAAAAACAGAGAAAAAAGCAACCCCAAAAAAGCCCAAAAGGAACATGAAAGGGGTTGCGGAAAAGGGGTTCCCCCTTTCCCCCCTATAACAATCCACTCTCTCCCCTCCTCCAGTCTTCCCCTACACTAAGAAAAAATTCCAATAAAAAAATTGTTATGCTTGGGTTTAAAGTTTTTATTCATCATTTCCCATTGTATTGGTTTTTGTACTACATAATATTTCATGTAAAAATTTTTTTTTTTTAATACCTTTTTGGGTGTCAGGAACGGGTTAATTGAATTTACATTTTTTCTTTTGGGGGAAAAAAAATTCCCTAAAAACACCAATTTTTGGGTAATCCCCACCGGGTTCCAGGAACGGAAATTAAACCCTCGATAACGAGGACCCCGTATAATGTAAATTTTTTACCCTTTTTTATATAATTTTTTATTTCTTAAAATTTGCAAATAATAGCTAAATCGTAAATTATTGCTTTAAAATTGTTACTTGACTTTTGTTTTTTAGGATGTAAAATATTAAGTGCTCCCGGGGTTTAAGTCTTGATTTTTCAAACTTTCGGGAAATTTTTGCTTGTACTCGTTAGACTGCAGGCCTTTTTGAGGGTGCAAAATTGTCCACGGAGCATCAAATTTATCGGGGGGGGGGGTCCCCACCTCGCGTAAAGTATGGAGTCTGCTCTAGACTCTCTTGGAGGTTGGACAGATTGTCTGTCTCATTATTCTTGTTAGTTCTGTAGAACTCTGTTCACAGAACATTGTATAGACTTAGTGATTTTCGACGTTGTACTGAGGTTGTATGTCACATAGACACTCGAAACATCTCAGGTCCTGAGCTGTTGCTTCTCACTTAACTTGTACTGGTATCTGTGTATTATCACAGTCGGGGATTTTCTTATGCTGAACTTAGATTTCAGTAGTATGGGAGTTTTGTGACTTGTGGAGGATCTGCTGATGGTCCCTACTTAGTGTCGTTATATTATATCCTTGTTATATATATCCTTGCTATTGGGCTTAGCATTCTTTTTTGTTCAAGCAGACTGTTCTGGTTGCCAGTCGGTTAAGAAGTTAGTTTATCTGAGGACTTTGTCAGTCACTTGTTTAAGTCTAGTCGAGTCGTGAGACATAGTGAACTACTTAGAGCACTTACACACTCATACACACTTACTTGTACATATTTATAATATCTTATTAAATGTTAATGTACCAGACGGTACTTAAGAATTATAAATGTGATATGTGCTTTCAGCACAATACTTTTGTATACGAGAGAGATTAATATTATTTTGATTACTGTGATTAATTTAATTTAATTTAATTTGATAATATACCTCTAGACAACTTAATGATTAATAAATTTATTAAATTTTAATTTCTCTAGTTAGGAGCCTACCAGTTATAATCCTGAAGCACTATTGAATCATACTGAATTCTAATGGATAATTGGACATGGATACTGACTACTTGTTACGAAAACCCAGTAACAGGCTGGATGCTAGAAGGGCAGTCCTTTCTAGTATTCATTGGAGATCTCTAAGCTTTTAGAATCGCGTTTTTTGTAACAGCTCGTATGTTGGATAGCGTGCAGCCAGCAGTAACAGCCTGGTTGATCAGGCTCTGATCCACCAGGCACTCTCTCCAGTAAACTCCAGGTAAACAGTCAGCCAGCCACAGATTACAGATTACTGAACCAGACAGCAAGTCAGCCAGGCACAGATTACACAGTGTTGAACGAGCCAGCCAGCCAGCCGGCCAGCCGAAGATTACACTTCAATTAAATTAAATTCAATTCAATTCAAAATTTATTCTCTATAAGGATTACAATGCTGAGTTTACAGAAATTCGGTTATTGTTTGGTTTACATGTAGTAAAATTGTGATTACAGAGTGTACCACTAGAACGCTTAGCATGGCTAGGCATTTCGGGCATACTTAGTTTTATTCTTTAATTGTAAAATATTACAAATTATGAGGGTAAGTTGGTATTATGGCTAAGTGACTAAATACTAGTTTGTGAGTTTAGCAATATGAATGCTTTTGTTTTGGCACAGTACATAGTTTCAGTATTGGAGTATCACAGGATTCATTATTTTAAGACTGAGATTAACATTCTGTTTATGGTCAAATGAGTGAGTGAGTGTAAGTGTGAACCACCAGGTGGTATCGTGTAGTTAGTTGACGGGGGTATCAGGGAGATAAGATGTTTTCTAATGGTAGTTTTGAAGGTGATGAATGTGTCTGCAGTTCTAGAGTTCTCAGTAGGGTATTCCAGATTTTAGGGCCTTTGACATATATTGAATTTTTGTAAAGGTTTAGTCAGACACGGGAATGTCCGTAGAGATGTTCGTGTCTGGTGTTATGCCTGTGGGTTCTGTCACAACTATCAAGAAAGCGTTTTAGTTTCAAGGTTATATTAGAGTTTAAGGCCCTGTAGATGTGATTGCACAGTAGTAAGTGTGGATGTACTGAACTGGGAGTAAGTTTAGATCTATGAAGAGTGGGGGGGGGGTGTTGCCAGGGATGGGATTTAGTGATTATTCTTACTGCAGCTTTTTGTTGGGTTATTATTGGCTTTAGGTGTGTTGCTGCAGTTGATCCCCAAGCACAAATAGCATAGGTGAGGTATGGATAAATAAGTGAGTGGTATAGTGTGAGAAGGGCATTTTGCGGCATGTAGTATCGTATCTTAGAGAGGATCCCAACCGTTTTGGATACTTTTTTAGCTATATGCTGGATATGGGTGCTGAAATTCAGGTTGTTGTCAAGGTATAAGCCTAGGAATTTTCCCCCATTATTTCTGGTAATTAGAGTGTTGTCAATCTTAATGTTAATTTGTGCACTCCTGCTCTGCTACCAAACATAATACAGTAGGTTTTTGTCAGTGTTAAGCGTAAGTTTATTGGCTGTCATCCAAGTCGATATTTTAATCAGCTCCTCATTCAAATGGGTTGGGGGTGGCAAGTTTAGGGGAGAGATGACATAAGCCCGTTCATCACAAAGAAAGGGGTTTCAGGTGTTGGGAAAACGTTTGGAAGGTTTTGAGATATGGGGAAAGAGCAGGGAAAAAGGGACAACTTCCCTGCGGAACTCCGAAAAAGGGGCCGTTTTTGCTGATGCGTGTCTTTAAATGGTGACTATGATACCTTTTAGAATGTAATTTTTTGAAATAAGTAAGCGATGCCTCTTATACCGAGTGATCAATTTTTGGGGAGAGGGGTCGTGGTCTACTGTGTCAAAAAAACTTTTCTTAGGTCAAAAAAAATTCTAGGGGTATTTTATTTTCCAATGCTGTGAAAGCAGGGCAGCATTTTTTAGATTGCATCATTGTGCCTTTTTATTTTTCCTGAACCAAACTGGGAGGGGTTAGTATGTTTTGAAAACCTTTATAAAATGAATACATCCCCCTGTTTCACGAGTTTTTCAAAAAATTTTGATAGCAAGGTAAGTTAAAATTTCCTATAGTTGTTTTTTCTGAAGACCACCTTTTAAAAAGGGGAACCCTTGCCCCTTTTAGATTTTTGGGAAGGGTGCTCATTTACTTTTAAAAAAATTTAAATCACAAAGGGAAAACCCCCTTTCGTTAAAAAACATAGCAATTCCCCCTTTTATTTTTTGGAAAAATTTCCTCCCTGGGGTCATTGGGGCAAAAAATAAAGAATTCAAAATTCCCACTAATTGAACCGCCCCACACCCCCACGTTCCCATTTGAACCACCCCCCTCCCCCCCCCAAAATCCCATGGGGAAAAATCCTCCCCGCACCCAAAGGGGGGATTACAAAAACCCCGGAGTCCAACGGCACGGACAAGCACCTAAACACCTGATCGCCGGGCTGGGCCGTACTTGGTTGGGCTGCAGCCAGAGCAACAGCCTGGTTGACAGGCGCTATCCACCCCCGGGCCCTGGTCACAGCCGGGGCCGCGGGGGCGTTGACCCCCCGAAACCCCCCTCCCCCCCAGGTAAACTCCAGCCAGCCAGTCACCGCCACAATTTCACCATATTGAACCGCCAGCCAGTCAGCCAGTAACATTACACCAGTTTAACCCGCCAGCCTCAGGTGGCCCAGATTACACCGTTTTAACCAGCCAGCCAGTCACCCCCCACAATTTCACCGGTTTAACCACCAGCCATCGGGCCACCACAGATTACACCGTGTTGAAAGAGCCAGCCTTCAACCAGCCACAATTTTACTGTTTTTTGAAACCCCCATTCAGTCAGCCAGCCACAGATTACTCCATGTTGACCCCCGCCACCATCACCCGCCACAGATTACCCCAAGTGAAACCAGCCCCAAACCA
>NW_026469851.1:0-12678 GCF_026875155.1 Cherax quadricarinatus
GGTCATTTGGCCGCAGCAGTGCTGAAAAACTGGCGACCTTGAAGCGCACCCTGACAAGCAGTCAGAGAAGGAAGGGAAAACCCCCGACGTGAGAGTAAATGCTGGAGATGGAGTAAAGCCAGCAGATGGAGTAAAGACAGCAGATGGAGTAAAGACAGCAGATGGAGTAAAGGCAGATGATGATGTACCTGAAAAGGAAATCATTTTCGAGCGGGAGGTTATCAATCTTACAGAAAGTGAACAGGAGGAGCGCAGTCATTCAGTCTAACCACTAAAACTTGCACAGTTTCGCCCCTTTGCTCGCGCTAAAAAAACTTTGCACAGCTTTTGCCCTTTTTGTATGTGAATTAATAAAAATATTGTCAAACTCTGATTTTTATTTACATATAACTATATATTACTATCTTCTCTAGTCTAAACATATATATATATAAACAATATCGCACCACTTAAGCCTCTCCCCATCTGAGAGTGGGTAAGAGGAAAATATATATGTCAAAGTTCCTATAAGAGCTCTATCAGCACAAAGGTCTTCCCTAGATGACCTTTCTCACTGCTTTAAGCCTCCCCCACCTGGAAAGATCTAGCAGCTGCAAGAATAAACAGTACCGTAGTACCCGGAAGAACCTTTTTTTGCTGAGGTACGGGCGGGCGAGCAACATTCCCTCGGAGACCAGCTACCCTCCATTACCGCGTTCTTTAAACCCAGCAGTGTTGTGAAGTAGCAACAGTTGCGTCAGTGAGTTGCAGACCGGGGGGAACTCCCTCGGAGATGGCAAGCTTGTACCCAGTCACCTGAATCCTTTGTACTGCCTCTCCCATCTATCAGAGTGATAGAGTTTGGGGAGTCAGAAGTGATCATTACCTACCTTCTTATACTTAGTAATACACAGAAATAAGTCTCTCTATCCCCTTGGGGGATGATTAAACATATTAAACTTGTACCCTGACAGCCCTGAGGTTATGCAGACCCCCCATTATCACATTCTTTTCCACACTCATTATCCTGGAATCTACCACCCGGTCACCTGAATCCTTTGTTCTACTTCTGTTCCTACTTAGTAATGCATAGGAATAAGTCTCTCTATCCCCTTGGGGGATGATTAAACATATTAAACTTGTACCCTGTCAGCCCTAAGGTCATGCAGACCCCCCATTATCACATTCTTTTCCATGGTCATTATCCTGGAATCCGGCAGTGTTTCTAGATCGACGAGAATATACTACTAGCGTGTTTGCTGCACTCATTAAAACGCACGCTTGATTCAGCGGTCGTTGGGTCAGCGTGTGTTGGTCTAGGTATATCACGCTTGCTTCAGTTATCGCTGAGCCGGGTTCACTAGCGCACTCCTTCATCAATGGCTACTAGTTCACCCACCCTCTTATATGTTTGACTTATTAAATTACGGTTGCTTCAGGGATCACTGGTCAACTTGTGTACTGGTATAAGACATGCTACGTCTCACCACTTTCTGGGTTAACATTTGTGTTGGACTCGCTAGCACAGACCTGCTTCAGCAGATGATGGGTCAGCTCATATGACTGGCTCACTAACGCACACTTAATGGGTCAGCGTGTGTTTTGGATACACTACCTCAAAGCTTACTTCAGTGGTATCCGTGACACACTAATATACGCTTGTTTCACTGAACAATTAGACAGTGTATGATGGATCACTAGCACACTGGTCAAGTTTTAACTTTAATTTTTGACATAAATTACTTTGCTTCAGGAACTTGGGTCTTTTTCCGGGATAAAAGAGGCTAGAACATTGGTGTTAAAATTGGGGGTTTATGTGCAAACCGCTAAAAGGGGGCAATATATTAAAACCCATAAGGGGGTTTTTTTATACCCCTCAAAGGCTTATTTACGGGGGAAATGGCAAAATTAGGCTTTTCATAACATAGAAGGAGATTGACCCATCACCTAGTCAAACATTTTAGCTTAAAGAAACATTCTTAGATGATAAGTAATTTGTTTTTCGAAAAAAAAGTTTAAAAGGTATGATTAAGGATTTTATTGGGAAAAACCCCGGAAAAATCAGGAAAAAAGTGGGTGTTTAAAAGGGGGCAACCAATAGGAGAAATTACCATCAAAGGAGGTGCCTTCCTCTCTAGATCAAAACCAATTTCTGGGTTCAAAACAATGTCAGAGAACTACAAGTAAATGAAAAAGGGGAAAAATTTCCAACTAGAGAGTTATTGGGAAACGGTTCCCGGACCCTTTGGGCCCGTTTGGGAAACATAATTAATTACAGAAAGAGGGCTTCCTCTCTACTACCATTTCTAAGAAAAAAGAAACAAAATGAACTTTGGACAAGGGTGAAATAATTTATCTAATATATTATATAATAATTAATTAAATTTAAAATTTTAATTATATTAAAAATATAATAAAAAAAAAAAAATAAAATTTCTGCAATATGAAAAAAAATATAATTAAAAAAATCATTTAAAATTAATTTTAAATTTAATTTAATATTAAAAGATATATGTTTTCAAAATGAAAAATGTAAAAAGAATTTTAAAAAAAACCCTTTAAAAAATTTCAATTTAGTTTAAAAGATAATTTTTTTTCCTTAAAATTAAATAATTTTAATTTTGACCAGAATTTAAAAATTTAAACAAAACAAGAGAAATAATATTTTTTTGTTTTGGTTTCAGAAATTTTAATTACCTCAAACCCAAATATATTTTGTAAGGTCGAGGGTTTTTTCCCAAATTAGCATTCCAAATTTCACACCTAATGGCAAATAATTATTTAAAAATAAATTTGTATAATAAAAATATATTTTTATATATATATATATATATATATAAAATATATATATATAATATATATATATATATAATATATATATTTTATATAATATATATATGCAATAAGATCACAGTAAACAGGTGATTTCAGAATATCAAAACAACCACTCTGAAAGAATAGAGAAATTCCAAGCGCTTTCCCGTGATATTTTTGAGTAGTCACGAAAGCGTTTGGGAAATTTTCCCTTATTCTTTCAGAGTGGTTGTTTTGCATATATAATATATATATATATATATATATATTATATATATATTATATAAAAATATATTATATATATATATAATATAATAATAAACCATTAGTACGCCTTTTGATCCATTTTAAGCAAATCCAAGTTAGAGGAGCATCAACACTTGCTATTAATCGGGTTAGTTAGCCATGTTTAATAATTTTATATAAAATTTATGTGAAGCTCAAAACCCATTATGGTCATTCAGTGGACTGAGGGGAAGACGACTGTGACTCCGTCTGTTAAGTGGAGACAGAGAACTACTTAGTTATACTCGTCTAGTTCGCTAGTTTGCAATAGTCTCATAGAATATGCATAAATGAAAAAAATTTTCAAGACAGTTTTCCAATACATGTGTGTGTGTGTGTGTGTGTGTGTGTGTACTCACCTAGTTTTACTCACCTAGTTTTGAGGTTGCAGGGGTCGAGTCCTAAAATATATGTGTGTGTGTGTGTTTGGTCCTTTCCCAAAAGTTCTGTAAAGAAAACTTTAAATCACACTTTACAGTCTACTGAGGGCCTGGAAAAGAAGAGAAGGTCCGCTATGATCACCTAAAATAACAACTTACTATATAAAGAGATCTTGGGTTACTTCAGGTTACTTCACACGTTCATCAACAATCTAACAGTCCTTTGAAAATCAAAGAGAAAATGAGGAAATGTTAGGTGAGGGCCGACAATATGTGGAGAAAGACACTTTTTTACAGTTCAGGACATTTATTAAAGGAAATGTTTGGCCACGAGTTACTTCTACAGTCCTAATACAGTGTGATGAATGGTTTGAAAACCGAAACGTTGAAGATTGATACATTTATCCAACATATGGGAATCTTTATAAGGACTGAAGAAGCCACTCGTGGCGAAACGTTTCCTTCAATAAATATCCTGAAATATACATAAGTGTCTTTTTCCAAAAAGAACAAATATTGTTAGAGTAATTCTATCCGGCAAACATTGTGAAGCTTTGGACACGTGAATATATAATGTCTTTAAAAGCTTCATCATATCATGTATATATGAAATTAACAAAATATATTGCAAAAGTAAAAAAAAAATGTGCTCTCTTTCTCAAAAAACATTGTCCTGCTTTTATCTGCAATTCTTTTATATCCCATAAGATGATAAACGTGTTGAATATGGTTTCAGTACACCATTTCTTGATTCATTAATCTGGCAGTCAATAAAAAGAGTAAAAAAAAAAACTAAAGACAATGACGAACAAGCCCACACTGCATGATTGTTCCAGCAGAATCAAGGACGCCCGGCTCATGAAGAAAAAAATACATCGAAGATACTCTAGGAGGTGGAAAAAAAATTCAGTGCTGTTGTATCATGGGTACGCTTCCCAGCACTGAATTAACTTGCAGGTATGTTCTATAATGCATTTTGTGACAAACATCCCCCAAAACCCTTTATGTGTTTTAAATACCCAATATCATTATCCCATCAACATATGTTTTTAAATGTTGTGTACCAAATTACGTAAGCCATACAGATTAGTTTACTTATCAAAAAAATGGGCTAAGCCAGAGAACCGGAAAATTAAAACGGCCTCAGGAAGAAATTAAAATATTTTTTCCCAGAAATCCTCGTTATCTACAGAGGACATAGGTCCTCAGTGTATAATTATATAATATATATAATATATATAATATATATATATATAATATTATATTTATAATATATATATATATTATATAATAAAATATATTTTATTCCACTAACACTGAATAACCAATAATTATTGTAATAAAATGCATGAGAATTCTGTCAATAACATAATACTAAATTTACGGAATTACTTATGCTCACCATATAGAGTGGTTATGTTCAGATTAAATATTTCCCTGTACCACTGGGTAATTACGTGATTCAAAGTTAATTACAATTTCAATTACTATTCTGGAGTTTTAATCACAATTTCAATCTCAATTACTTGAACAGAAAAAATTTTAAAAAAAAAATTATTCCTGCATTTGAAATTTAAATTTTTTTATTATATAATAATCCCCTAATATATACACTAATATATTTTTACACTATAAATTAAAACAATGACTCGAAACTAAAATCTTAAATGAAGTGTTGTTATCAAATGTTTGTAAGTAATAAAATAAGCTATTTAACAAGGTGCACAATGGTGAAAATAAAACTTACTCTAATGGTACACAAAAACTTACGTAAGTTTACTTCCATTTTCAAATGATAAAGTTCATTAAGATCCAGCCATGGAAGGTACTCGTAAATTTCTCGGTTACGTTCAATCAGAAGTTCCTGGGAAAATTGCCCGGTTCCCACCTGCGCTAAAATTAAGAATAAAATGAATTTCGGCTATGGTTAATACTCTGTGCTGAAGGGATTGTACATCCATCATTTCTCTTGCCTCTTCTTCAGAGGGAGCGCCTTCGAAGGAGAAAACCCTCCAATAGAGCAAGAGACATACGTCGAATAGAGCACAATCCTCTACTGCCGTAAAACACTCTTTCAAAAGAAAGGGGCTAAACCCTTGAGAGTAATACAGCACATATGGAGCTTCTGACGGTAAATTTGCTGTAGATTCAAGAAGCAACTTGAGAGTTCTTTTAGGTGAAAATTAACAAATTATTTAATTCCAGACTATTATAAGGACATAGGTAAATGTAATTCGGGTTTATGTACTGGCTATTTTGAAAACTTTTCAGATTGTGACGAATAAGCCGAACAGGTGAGTTTGGCCAAGTCGGCAATTATGCCCCTGCCGAATAAGCATAATGAAAATTTGTTTTTTACCATAAATTTGCGAAAATCAATCTGACCATAATGAAAAAATTATATAACTATTTATTTTAAGCAATATTAAGTTTCATTTTAATTTACCTTTGATACGTATAGTAAAATCTAGCTAAAAAAAATACGTTTAGTTTTTAGTTTGGTTAAGTGAGATTTTTAAGTTAGTTTTTGATCCAAAAGTAAAAATCTCTATATCATTGTCAACAAAAAAATCATATATCATTATGTAATTTTTTTTTTCAAAAGTCTCATTTTTAAGGAAGTTCGACCTTTTTGAGAGCAAGTTCGGATCACCAGATCCAGACTAACACACTCACCCCAAAGGTCGACACTACACTCTCACCAGGTCCAAACTACACTCACTAGGTCCAAAACTACACTCTCACCAGTCCACACTACACTCTCACCAGGTCCACACTACACACTCACCAGGTCCAAACTACACTATCACCTGGCCCAACTACACCCCTCACCAGGTCCACACTACACTCTCACCAGGCCCAACTACACTCTCACCAGGTACAAACTACACTATCACCTGGTCCACACTACTCTCTCACCAGGTCCACACTACACTCTCACCAGGTCCAGACTACACACTCACCAGATCCAGACTACACTCTCGCCAGGTCCAGACTACACTCTCACCAGGTCCAGACTACACTCTCACCTGGTCCAGAATGCACTCTCACCAGGTCCACACTACACTCTCACCAGGTTCAGGCTACACTTTCACCAGGTCCAGATTACACTCTAACCAGGTCCACACTACACTCCCGCCAGGTCCACACTACACTCACCAGGTCCACACTACACTCTCGCGAGGTCCACACTACACTCACCAGGTCCAAACTACACTCTCACCAGGTCCTCACTACATTCTCACTAGGTCCACACCACACTCACCAGGTCCAAACTACATCCTTACCAGGTCCACACTACACTCTCACCAGGTGCACACTACACTATCACCAGGTCCACACTATCACCAGGTCCAGACTACACTTTCACCAGGTTCAATGTACACTGTCACCAGGTCCACATTACACTCTCACCAGGTCCACACTACACTCACCAGGTCCACACTTCACTCTCACCAGGTCCACACTACACTCTCACCATGTCCAGACTACACTCTCACCAGGTTCAATCTACACTATCACCAGGTCCACATTACACTCTCACCAGGTCCACACTACACTCTCACCAGGTCCAGACTACTCACCAGGTCCAAATTACACTCTCACCAGGTCCACACTACACTCTCACCAGGTCCACACTACACTCTCACCAGGTCCGCACTACACACTCACCAGGTCCACACTATACACTCACCAGGTCCACACTACACTCTCACCAGGTCCACACTACACACTCACCAGGTCCACACTACACTCTCACCAGGTCCACACTACACTCTCTTCATTCCTTTCTGCTGTTTTTAACTAGCTATTCCCTTTTTGCTCTGATTAAAATAACAAAACTTAAAAATGGGATTTATAACAAAAATTTCTGTAAGTTTGATGAAGATCTCGACTATTTACAATTAGCGATCCTCTCTATTCCTTGCAGGAATATCTCAACCAACTTCACCCAGTGAGGTGAAAAATACACAGAAGACTAAGTTTATGTTATTAATCCCGTGCGGAGGATGGCGACAAAGATAACATGCCCAGACATGTTCTGCATACATCAAAAAATTAAAAATTAAGCAAAATCATGATCTTTAATATTCTTTGATGATAGCGTGACCATAGTGTTGGTATTGTAACCTTACCTCAACTCTCCAGACTGAAGAATAGGTAGTTGAAATTAAGTTAAAATTCTTAATGTATCCTCTGATACAATGATAAAATGATAAGCCTGGATCTGGATCTAATGACCAGAGCTTTGGTAAGATGGGTAAGGAAGAAGGATGGGTAAGGATGGAAATATTGGAAAAGGGTGGGAGGGGGGGAAGGTAGGATAAAAAGGTAAGTGGCCCAACCACTTTGGTGCAAATTAAAAAGTGTAAAGTGATTTTAAAAAGATAATTTTTTAAGAGGTATAATACCAACCCATCAGAGTCACATAGATATAATAGGTATATTCTACATGACTCTGGGAAATTTGGTAGAATTATAAAAAGTTACAATTGCATTTTTTTTTTTTTTTTTTTTTTTTTTTTTTTTTTTTTTTTTTTTTTTTTTTTTTTTTTTCCGCAGTTGCACAACAGATATTTATACGACAAAAAGGCAAGATTTTCGGCCAGTTTATAAGTTCGGACAAAGCTTTTAATGGTGGTTCCAACAATATCAATAGCATAATTTTACTTTAGAAAGTTATTTAAGAGTCTCCCAAATTTGGGGGGCGATGTTTTTTCTCAGTATACAAGAAGGTTTGGGGGTACCAATCTTCTTCGTCAGGAAAGTTACCAAAATCAGGGTCGAGGGTAATCATCTTTATGAATAAAACGACGAACCCTCTGTGGAGGCCCATTTTTTGAGCCCTTGAGGCAGAGTTTTGATGTGTAATCGGGGGAAAATTTATCACTTTTTAAAGGAGTTCTCTATCGGTGTATAGTTCTTGCATTGTATAAAGTTTTTTTCTTTTTTAGATTTCAAGCGTCATTTAGGGCAGTAATGTCTTCTGTTGTGTAAATCTGCCTTTTTTAAACTCTGCCCTCTCCTCCGGTAGGGTAAAAAAAGCAAAACTCTATTCGGACCCTTTGTAACCGTAGCATTTGGTCTTTGTTGTTAATGACATTGGACACAAGGGTATTAAAGTATAGGTTTTATTATCATTTTATACAGATTTTTTTTTGACATGTTAGGGGCTTGATTTGAATCGAAAAGTCCTAAACCGCTTTGGCTGTGTTGATCTTTTTAGTTACAGAATGTTGATGGAGCACCTGTCTTTTCATACCCCAAAGATCTTTTGGGGTTTTTAATGGGTACAGGTGCCCCTGTGGAGATACCCCCTTTATCTTTGATGGTTTTATGCAAAAAATCCTATCGTGCTAACAAGGACCTTGTCAGGATTAGTCATAATTCTCCATTTCTTCTCCCAATTAGATGTTCGACAAAGTTCAATATTCATTTTTTCTATGACTCTCTCATACTTGTATTTTCCTGTACTGGAGTTGATGAGACGACATAAATAACACATCTGCAAACTGTGTCACAATTGTGTCATTAAACTCTGGTTGAGGAAGGTCATTCACATAAATGTTAAACAGAAGTGGACTGAGACAAGAACCTTGTGGGACACCAGCGGTCGGTATAAAAGGTTCTGTCGACTTGCCATGAAAGGTGGGAATGATTTTTTTTTGAGTTAAGAAATTATAAATTACTCTGAGAAAAGTCCATTTTATGGTCTGGTAGGTCAATGATTTTTGTATATAAGGCCATCATGCCATAAGCTATCAAAAGCTTTATGAACATCTCTGGTGGCAATTAAGGCAAGATTGCCCTGCTGTTTTAAGGCTTGTTTACAGTGCCCAAAAATAACATTTATTGCATGATTGGTCCCTCTATGTGTTCTAAAGCCAAATTGTTTTTCAGTAAACAAGTGATTAAACCCCAAATATAGTAATTCAATCTGTTGGAAATGACTTTCTCAAGAACTTTTCCAGTGACTTCAAGTAAAGATATAGGTCTATAGTTCCCAGGTTGGTGGATATCTTTATTGGGGCTTAGCAAGAAAGATCATTCTAGCAGTCTTAAAAACAACTGGAAAATGTCCTGAGGCCAAGATGGCATTAAAGATATTTACCAAGGACTGGTTTGCAATTTCTAGGTAGGTACTTTATTTTTTTTCATTGTTATTTCCAGAGGGGCCCAGGGGCTCTATTTCTCATTCTTCCAATAACCTGACTTATCTCTATAATGTAATAGGTCAGTAACGGGGGGGTACTTCAAGAGTTGAAGTATCGATGGTAGGTAGTGGTTGTAGATCATCCAAGTTCTCATCTCTCCATTCATTTACTAACTGATAATGATTATTATTAAATTGACGACTGTTTTTGTGAGAGAGAATTTTCCCATACCCTCACCCATCAAATTAGCCCGGTCCTGTGGATCGTCAAGTTTAATTTCACATCTTCATCATCCTCATCAGTGAAGGTATGAACTAGGTAGTTAGGAGCCTTGTGCTTTGCCCCCAAAAGTTGTCGGATCTTACTCCCAAAATTTTGCTGGTTCACGTTTATATTGATTAGCTTGAAGAACTAGAAATTTCCCCTATGTCTCGTTTGTGTTGACTAATCATGTTAATTAATTCTGCCTTAATCGGTGCAGTGTAGCTGCTGGTGGTTGTCGCGTTTGAAGATGCCTTCGACATTCTGCTTGATAATTTCTTAAAGTGTCTCTAATTTCTCTAGTAGGTTTGTATTGTTGGTATATCTTTGTGGGAAGCTAATTGGCAAGTTGCATTGGTAGCTTCAATTATTCGATTATGCAGGACCTGATTGCATCATCAATTGCACTGGAAGGTAGATTTTCCAAAGACACAATTTCATCTTCACCCAGATATGCCCTGAAGGGGTCAAATCCTAGGGTGTTAAGATTGGGTTTAGGAGTTACAGGTATTCTAAATGGAGAAGTTTGTAGTTGTATTATAACAGGGATATGGTCAGATCCTACATTTCCACCAGGAGATATACGACAGTGAAAGATGTCACAGTCTCTGTTTGTCAGTACTATATCTGTGTTCCTGGATGAGGTCCGATGTACGATTTGAAGAATGGGCCTTGAAATGACAAGTTTCTAGCTGTCATGATATTAAAGAGTTGTTTTCCTTTTAAGTCACCCAGTGGAATACCAGCTCCACAGTTAAAGAGGGCAGGGTGATGAGCATTAAAATCTCCAGCTAGTATTGTTGGAATATTTCTGCTTAATATCCTATGTAGAGGAATTGACTCTATATATGGCTGTCTCGGGGGAAAATATCCAGTTCCTATTACTAGTTGTCCATGCGACGTTGTTAGTTCTATTGCAAGAATGTTATCTTCATCCACATGAATATTTTTAAATGTATATCCTAATTTAACCAAGATGGCTACACCACTAAACGGTCCTCTCGATTTTTCAACAGTACAGTATCCACGTAATTTAATATGTTGATCAACTCTTGCAGCTGTCTCGTTCAAAAGTATAACATCGGGATTATAGTTATGTAGTTCAACCTCAAGAAGGTAACGGTTATTAAAGAAATGTTTAACATTAAGTTGGAAGATTGTAATCCCCATTATTTCTTATTCTTCGATCGTACACTGCGTTCTGAACGCCTGCAAGTAATGTCATGTGTTGTATCTACACTATTCCTGCTGGACTCGTCAAGGGGAGGAGAGAACTTTTGCGTGATGCTTGTGTATTAAAAATGCCATCATCTTCACTAGAGGCAGTAATATTAACAGACTCATTAGAATCGTTAGAGTCGTTAGAATCGTTAGAGTCGTTAGAGTCGTTAGAGTCGTTAGAGTCATCATCATAAAACTGAGGTATGCTATTCTCAGTTTCAGGAAGCAGAGGCTCGTGAGAGTTAATGGGAGACTGTGTAGGCTCCAAGTGAATATTAGATAGGCAAGGTGAGTTACCTTGGGAAAGTTCCTGTTCAACAGGTTCAGCTACAATAGCGATAAGCCTTGATATATAAAAAAATATCTAAAAAAGTTTTAGATGTTATGTAGATGAATGGTTCAGAGAACCGACATGTTGATAAATTAGACACATGTGCAACTCTTGGGTATCTTTTCTGGGGAAATTTCCCTCGCGACACAGTGGCTTCATCAGTAATCATCCCTCAACCTTGAGTCGATGGGGTCAGTCCATCAATCTTGAATGAATACAGCATATGAGCGAAAAGTGGCTTATATACTGTAGGCAGGAGAGGTGCAGCAGTCGTAGGTGGTGTCACATTTGTCCAATGTGGAAGTAGGTCATGCCCAAGGGTTAGACAAGAATTCCCAGGTATTAAGATCTCAAGAAGTTGCAGTATCTGACAGGAATGTAGATGGTTCAGAGAACCGTGACGTTGATAAACGACCTGCTTCCAACACAATTCCTCACGAAGCTGTTTAATCAGCGTAATTTATTCTCGTGTATTTACATTGTTCATTAACTATCCATTACTATAAATCACCTTTTATTCCCAAAATCTCAACTTATCTTCAACCACCCATCTTCACAACTCATCTTCAACAACCCATCTCCACAACTCATCTTGAACCACCCATCTCCACAACTCATCTTCAACCACCTATCTTAACAACTCGTCTTCAATCACCCATCTCCACAGCTCATCTTCAACCACCTATCTTAACAACTAGTCTTCAATCACCCATCTCCACAACTCATCTTGAACCACCCATCTTCACAACTCATCTTCAACCACCCATCTCCACAACTCATCTTCAACAACCCATCTCCACAACTCATCTTGAACCACCCATCTCCACAACTCATCTTCAACCATCTCTTACCACATCTCACTACAAAACATCTATTACCTCAACTCGTCGGCCATCAATCATCCCAACTCACCATCAATAACAACAACTCGCCATCAGCCATTCAAAACTACAACCCACCATCAATAACCACAACTCACCATCAACCATCCATATCCGCAACTTACCATCAACTCATTATAAAGCATCCATCACCACAACTCACCATCAATCATCCATCACAACTCACCCCAACATTCACCACCACAACTCACTACCAACATTCACATTATGTGAAGCACGACTCACGTGTGTCTATACAGGTGTGAACAACATTTAGCGTTTTATGTGAATGTTCAATGAGTGTTTTATTCCAGATCAAAGTGTTCAGTACATGTTCTGTTTGTGATCAACATGTTCATTCAGTTTCTGCC
>NW_026469852.1:0-12121 GCF_026875155.1 Cherax quadricarinatus
TTTCCTTCCGTGTTTCACCATACTGGGGGATGTGTTCATCAGGTGTCAGCCTGAGCTGCGAGACGTCAGCAGTAAGGTGAGCCTGACGTCAAACATTCCACTGTGTTCAGTAGCTGCGGCAGGTTCTTACGTTACATTGTAGCTGAGCTAGTGTTTACTTTTACTGGGAATCTGCTGCTGATGTTGGTGGTGCAACTACCATGCTACTGAATATTCGATGCTGCTTCATTTATAGTAACATCTAAGTTAGATCTCGTGTAGAAGTAGTGATGTAAGGTGTTGCAGAGCGTCAGTAGACAACGACGGCAACAGAAGCGAAAATTTTGGGTAGCATTAAAAACTGAGAGTTGTGAGAATTGTTATGTAAGCATGTTCGCCCTGCACGGCCAGTACACACACTGTTCCTCTCTTATGGTCTTGTGTCTTGTGATATGTCAGTTTCTTTAAGCGGTAAGTCGAGATGGACAACGTTCAAAATTTTCAGCCGATTCCTCTCTTAGAACCCAATGGGTTATCTTATCGTGGTGGCGGTTTAGGCAATTTTACCCAAGAACACAACATCTATTACTCCTTATTTCTCGACTGAATAACTGAGAAAAATTTCGTTTCTTATTCAAAATTGTTGTGGATCATCACCTAAGACTGATGGATGTGATTTGAACTGCAGTCAGTGGCTTCTTGCAGCCGGCCTGACGTAGCCGGTGCCACCACCAGTGATGCTGCAACCATCAGCCTTGATGCTGCCACCACCAGTGATGCTGTAACCATCAGCCTTGATGCTGCCACCAGTGCTGATGCTGCCACCAGCACTGACTTCTGGAGTCAAGAAAAGACAAGTTTCAGAGCAAACCCAGGGGAAATTGACAAGAATACCTTCTCTAAGAACACTTTTACTGAATACTTTGATCACCCAAGTGAATGCCTTCTCTAACAGAACAGTGAGACAACGTTTCTCTTTGATGAGCTTTGCCAGGCTTTATTTAAAAGACTTCTTGTGAAAAGTGGGCCTATTCTCCACACTCGTCATCAGCACATTTGAATCCAGCTGATGTCACTCACTCGAGACAAACTAGAACATATTTTAAATGAAAACCTCTGGAAGCCATGCGACCAGGGATTGCATAAAACTCCCATTAAGCAGTACCTTGGTTACGAGAGACTAAGACGACGAAGGTAAACATTTGGAGGAGACTTGATTACTCGCCTCGATCCTTTTAAGTAGCTGGAGTGTGGCAAGGAACCTTGAGAGGTGCAGCGAACCCAGGAAGGACGCGAAACTGTTGAGTAATCTTGCGACAAGTGGCAGACATGAAGGAAAACAGTGAGTTACGCAAAGGAGAAGAAGATCGTGAATATGGAGATGTGGAATAAGCCTGAAGGAACATAAAGAGGAGACAAAAGCAAGGAAAACAGTAAGTAAGCAAGGGGACATGGACCACGCAAAGGAGAAAGAAACGAAGACAATGAACAGTCAAGTGAGAGATGGAGAACGTATGAGAGACAGTGAGCAATAAATGGATTCATGAAACAAACTAGGAGACACGACTAAGCAAAGAAAACGAAGAACAAGCAGGCATGACAAAGCACAAGCAAGGACTTCAATGCAGATATATACTAAGCCAGATGATGGTGAGGAAATAACAGGATGGAGAAATGCACGAGTGGGATTAGGAGTGTGAGAGTTAATGCTACATAGTAGCATTAGCCCGCACAGAATTAACCCACACAGTAGAATTAGCCCCCACCGTAGTATTAAATTCTTCAGACACAAGGGTAAAGGTTTGTATCGAGGTAACGTGATATTATATCAAGTACGGATTATCATGTAAGGACTTACACGTTGAATGATTTGTTATCTTTAAACGCTTCCTATGAATAATAACGACATTATTAACTTGTTGCTAACCACATTATGTAGATAATTATAACCGTAACATGTTGCATCTCAGAATTTAAAAATACATTTTTTATTTGGTTTGACAAGATATTCCTGTAATTTAAGGATAATTTCTAAATTCCATGTCGCGAGTTTCTATATATTTTTTCCCCAAACATCGAGAAAGAAAACTCCAGTGAAGGATTCACTTGCTCTCTAAGTTACTGATATATTGTCGACACCTGATTTGATGGACTTTGTTTTCTAGTTTTTATACAAAGATTGTATACAAAATTGACAAGTTTGACGAGTAAGATAAATGAATAACACCTGCGTATTTTTATCAAAATGATTCGCAAATCAGTGATCTTTTTATTTAATTCTTCAGTATATAATCTCTGTATTGAATTTTAATTGCAACTGGTTGGCGATACGTCTTCATAATAATGTTACCCCAGGTGTTGCACACGTCTTGCCCATTTGTTATACTGGCTGTTAATGTTTATAGTACTGCTTGTTTCTTGGGAAGACAGGAATGACGAGAGAGGAGACGAGACGAGACGGAGAATAAGAGGGGAGGGTTCCGTTCTATACCTTAATGATGACCATCAAGACCAGACTCTCAGGGCAGTTCTTAATGGAGTAGGGTCTGAAAGCCACTTAATTGGTGCCAGAGTGCCACAAGGAGGTGTACTTTGTTCCCTGTTAAATAAATGCCTACTCTGGCCTCATCCTCAAGACTCATCCTTCAAGACAGAGCCTATGTTGACAACTACGCCCCAAACTTTATCTTCGAATTTGAAGATATACTTGCTGCACAGGGGATCCATAAGGTTTTTTTTTTTTTTTTTAATATTGTTGATTTTCGCTTCAATAATAATATAGCAAGAAGGAAAAGGAAGGAGAAGAGAAGGGAGACTAAGAAACATAAAGATCAAGTAAGCTGCAAACCTTATTAAGGATATTTCGAAGCTAGAATGTCCATAAAACGCAGAGTGCGGTGCTAATGTCTACCGTGATATAACGTATGGTATAGCGTCATGATGGAAAAAATTGCATGGTGCTAACTCGGTACACTATGTAACAACTTATGGAGTTTTTCGTTCTACCATGATAAACCCAACAGTTTTACAGGTAACCCAAACGAGGATTTGTATTAATGCATTATTTAAAATGCTTTACCCGTGTGGGGTCATTCAGAGCAAGGAGTTGTGGAGGCTCGATCATCCGTAACCCAAACGATGAGTCTTACTGCAGCGTCTCTAGTCTCAAGAGTCGGTACACTGGGTAACACTGTTGTGGATCCACACAAGAACGAAGGAAAATCTTCATTCGGACACCCTTTTGTTGATCCCACTGTATGTCAGATCGCTTCAAGGAAGGTGCCTTGATTTTGACGAAGGCCCTTCATCAAGAGTATTGGAACTACTACCTCTTTGGATTGAAGCGTGGTTATTTCTCATACCCAGGGCGTTCTATAGCTTTTACGGGATGAGCGTATTCACGTGTTAATAGCAACGAAACACAGTACCAGAGTGCCAGTTTACATGCACTCCAGCCAGCTCGAGTAGTACCCCTCTTCACTATGGCCGTCCATCAGGGTACAGCAGAGTGGCAGCGGCCACAAGAGTGCCAAACTGGCCCACTACGACCGCAACAGATGCCCGAGGGCGTGGAAGCAACCCGAGCATCTTGGGCGGAGGGCGGCTGTGTAACACAAGCTGGAGTCGACTCCTCAAGAATGAGGTTAGGGCACCCTGCCTCGCCCTGACTCACAAGTGATCCCACCTGCGGGCCTCGCTCGGGTTCTAAGCTGATTCATGGTCAATGTGATGGGGAGCCCATGTGCTCCTGTAGCTGCTATGAAAAAGGGGTGATGGTCTTTTGTTTATGGATGTTTAGGTGTGCCTCAGACCCAATAGGTGTTATCTCCTCGAAGGCCCCAAATACTGGAAATAATTGGATGGTTCCTCCGTCTCCTCACGGACATCTGGACATTATTAAGAGAGTTACAGTTTTAACTAAAAGGGCTTTTAAACATAGGGTGTCAACGTTGTCATATAGCTAAACACAGTTTGGTAACGATGTAACAGTTGTAACAACTTGCCGCTGTTAGTGACGCAGTTACGGAAGGCTAATATTTGCTATTACATATATTTTCAATTAATGGCTAATTTTCATTGTATTTGACTAGTGCATTGCTTTTACGGGGAAGTTTTAAGCCGAACTTTCACGAACAGCGATGAACTGCGGTGTTCAACGCACTGAACACACACTCGCTCTCTAACTCGGAGGAAAATTAAAAAGCAACTAGTCCAAAATCCCCGGAAAAAAAAATCATTACTTAAAATTAGTTGCAGTCAAATGGATAAATTCACGTCCTTCCCACACTTTAACTGAAAGGCAAATATTTTTATAAAAAATATTTTACACTCGATTTATTTCATCTCTTGTCTCCCCCCCCCCCCTCTTAAATTTTTTATTACCTTTTTCTTCCTCCTGCATTTTCCCCCTTCAAACCAATTTTCTCTAAATTTACTTTTTTTTTTTCATTTTGATTGTCCATTTTTTTCAGTCGTGATTGCCTTTATAATTCTTAAAATTTCTTTTTATTTCTTCTATTGACTTTTTACCCTATCGATTGTCCTTTCCAGTTTTTTAATCAACTTCGCCCTCTCCCCCCCTTTTTTCCTCTCATTTTTCCTCGATTATATGCAGTCTTCCTATTTAATTTATAATTTTAATCTAGGTTCTGCCTCTTCCTACCTACAGTCTTCCTTGCTTCCTGCTACCCTTCCGTATTCCTTATATTTCCCGTGGAAAAGGAAAACTTACTGCAGTACGGGACATTGGAGAAAACGTTTGGGCCACTGATTCCTTAATTATTTCATCGGCCACTCGTGGCGAAACGTTTCCCTTTAATAAATTCCCTAACCGTGAGCAATTGTCCCCATCTCCAGCATGTGGGCAACACGAATTTTTTTTCCTGGACGTCATGTGGAGGACAAATGGGACACAATACCCCATAAACCAAAGGGGGGCGCATCTTCCTGCCAATGGTACCTAGCCTTTTGACGTCACTACCGAATCATGACGTATCAGTGACGTCACGGCACCCCTACTACCCTTTCCCCTCTCACACCAACCTCGATGACGTCACTGTGGAGTACCCACACAAACTGCCCATTAAGTCATTAAAAAAAAAAAAAAGGTAAACAGCGCACTCACGGACTCGACTTTGATAAAAAATAAGGGACGTAAGTTTACAACTCTCGTACCTACTTGACACTTTAAAAAGCAACTTAGGTAAATAACCTTTTTCTTTTTTACTATATAAATTTTCGCCCGTGTGATACGCGGTTTACACTTTCAGCTGAGTGTGTAGAGTTTTATCCCCTCGCTGGCCGCGGAAAATACCCCCGCTGGTTTGTTTTCATTATCACACGAGGTTTTTCCGCAAGTTGTTTTTTTCCCCTCACTTGCTTTTTTCCCCCCCCTGTTTTTCCCCCACTTTTCCCCACTGTTTTTTCCCACAATTTCATACTGTGTTTTTCCCACTGTCCTTAAGCCACACTGATAAATAGTGATAACCACTGTGTTTACCACTGTTTCACCTTTGCTTCACCACTGCTTCCCCCACTGTTCCCCAATGCGTCCTCTCCCTGACTTGAGTATTCCAAACTTTTTATAGTTATAGTGAAGAGAAACTTTTTGATGTTTCGCTCAGTGTGAAGCTCTAAACCCAAATGACTGTCTACCAGACTTGTTGACAATACCTGCCATCTTTCACCCTCTTTTGTAGGTGATGACTAGGACTATGTGCATATGGACATTCCCACATTGTGAAAAAACATTCAGTATTATTTTTTTCCCTCCAGTATCTCTATCTCACATTTCCTTCGATAATCCCATTCACTCCACACTCGCTGTTGTGTGACCACAAACCTTTTGTTGTAATCACATAGTAATGACTGAGTTTAAAAGGTTTTATCCATCTCGTTAAGTCATTCCTCTCGTGAGCCTTATTTGTCCCTTTTCGGTGAGGCTAATTGTTTTCATAATTAGTCTCTTTTTAATTCGCTTTTAAATACCGATTGATATCAGCCTTGAATATAATAATGATAGTATAATAGTTGACTATCACTCTGTTAATTGTTTAGTTTAAAACACACTAACTGCAATTAATCTGAACGCGTTACTAAGCGAATATTTAAATGAAAGAGGAATTGAAGTAAGTTCTAGTTAAAGTATGAAAGCTATATACTTCTCGGAGTAGATACATCGTGAAAATTACATTCGGAAAATTTTGGCATATACAAACTCATTTCCCCTGAAGAACTCCAACCTGTCCACTTGTTTGAGTTGACGATGCAGCGATTACTCGCTATGTTTATTTTTTTTTTTTTAACCAAATCTTCTCTAGTGGCAAGAACTCTAAATGCTTTGTCGTGGCTGGCGTAAACGGTCAGAAAGGAGTCTGTCTCAGGGGAAGAACCCTGGGTCTGGAAACCCCGAGAGATTCCTATCCTGTGGCCTGTGTTCTTCTTCGACTCCACCAAGTCCCGGGAGATAATACCCAGCTTCCTTTTGACCACATTTCCTCCCGGGCCGGCTGCCTTCTAGTTACGAAAGATACTTTTTTTTTTTTTTTGCACCATTCCGCCTACTGCCAAATCCAAATTTGCCTGGCGTTTTGTTTCATTTGGATTTTTAAAATGTCGGGGATATGAGCGACGTCCCCGTGTGTATTTAAGAAAATGGATGAACCGTATGGAAATCGTAGGTGACTAGAAGTATTAATTTAATTCTTCTGTTTTAGGAAAAGGATTTATCCTCATCTTTAAAGGATTTTTAAAACAGGACGCGTTAAAAGTAATGGACTCAATGACTTATAATGATTGGCAAAGACAAATGAAGTATCGCAGACTTTTGATATAAAGCTTTCAACTTGACTGAATAGTTTTTACTTTAGCGGAACGTTGCTGTAATATACGTTTCCTCTCTTTTTCCCATCCTCGACTGCTTGCGCTCGTTGTGTTTCTTTTACCTGACATTTTTATACACCCAAAACAAAGCTGAAAATTCCAAAACTAAACAAAATTTAGACTCGACTTATGATGATCTAAACATATGAAAGCTTAACAGGGATCCATATTGAGAGGGAGTTAAGAATTTGTTAAATACCGGCGTCTCCCGGAGACTGTCCTCCTTTTCGCACCTCCCCCAGCCGAGTCCCTCAATACTACACTTGACAAGAGAAGTAAGAGTCGTCTGACACGCACAAGTGTGAGTAATTATTATTTCAAGGAGTCTGATTCCTCGAATTTGGTTTCTATATAAAAATTCTGAATTTATAATATGCTCAGCACATACTTCGGGATATTTAAGCAAGCTCGGTACATTTTCTTCCTGAGCTATGTTCAAGCACGTTTCCTCAGGATATTTATAGTGTGTTCAGCACATATCAACCCAACTCTGCTCGGAAATTTTTTTGCACAGAATTCCAGACGTATTAAAGAGCTTCGTAGACGCAGAGCATGTTTTGCGTTCCTGAAACTTGATACCAAAGAAATCACCACGAAAATTGCAAACTTTACAGTATGGTGAGAGAGAGTTTTCACGGGCAGGAGTGATGGGCATTTGTTTGGGATGCTGAAGCCACGAGGTCGGTGTAGTGTAAGGGGATTCTGTATAAAAAGGGGGCTGAGCAAATGTTGGGGACCGCTCACAAAAGAATTCTGTGCGAGCGGTACACTTCTCGTCAACTCACTTCCACTTCTACCTAAATTCCTTCCCCACTCGTATGTACGCTTCCACCCCACTCTTTCCCTCATTCTCACTCTCGCTTTACTTTCGCCCCTCATTCTCTCTCCTCGTCCTTTTCCCATTCCCCAAAATTTAGCGGGCCACGGATATGCTGTGCCAAACGAGCATCCCTCTCCGTAGCCTCACAACAAGTGAAGGGATAATGAGGCTCTAACAATGGTTGACGCCCTTATTCAGGGAACCCAGGACGACGAAGCAGCCTCCTGCATTCCCATTTCTATTATCTCGCTGCATATAACCCATCCTTGAGTATTAGGCCCCCTTCTTTACCGGTAGAGCCAAATTTACAAGATATCCAACGAAATTATGGGGGAGTACACTTAAACTACTTCTGTCAACTGATATATCAATGTGGAACAATGACATAAATTAAAAGACTTTAAACTCCCAAAAACTTTCGCCTCCACAACAGACTTCTTCGGTCGAATACGGAGAGGGTAGACACAGTAGTTCTGACATGATCATGACATGTAGTGGTTAGTTGTATTGTATACCATCACCAGGAGGTGTTTAGCTGCATATACTTTGCAGAGTCTTCTGACTCTAGGTGTATCACCCGAAACGTGTGTAAAATGGATGAAGCAGCAGGAGGTCTGAGAACTCTGGGAAACAGTGAAACGCAGCGCAGGTACAACTGCTGAAGCTGTCGGTTCAGCCGAGCTTAGATCATTAAGTCAAGTAGATTTTTACAGCTATCAACAGGTCACCTCCAGGTGATTAACATGAGAGCTCGTGAGATGTCGGAAGATGAATAGCCAAGGTGGGGAGCTTGGAGATGAGCGGAGGGGCTGCCAACGCGTCAGAAAAGAGTGCAGTTTCTTTCTCCTAAGACATTTTGACATGCAGAAAAGCTCACAAAGACCATTAAACCTCGCAGAGTGTGTGTACAGTTTTTTGGAATCCAGATGACGATACCCCTGGACTAATCCTTTTTAAAGCAACTTTGGACAGGGAGGAGGGGAATCAACAACCATCACTGGAAATCATTCAGCTCGTGTTTATTGTGTTGTCTCTTTCAGTGTCTCCCTTTAGATTTTCCTTTTATTTTTGAGTAGCGCAGTCTGACGATATTTTTAGAGAGATTATGCCATTTTAAATGTAATATACCCCCCCTCTTTCCTTTATGCATTCCATTTTCTGAAGAAATTTGAAAGGAGGGGAGAGAGGAAAAAAAAAAAAAAAGCCGACAAAATGAAATTAGAGAGAATTACAAAGTTCATTTGAACAAATGTTCCACCCAGCCGCTAACTTGGAAAAGTTCACCTGTGAATGAAACGTTTTCATAAAAACAAAAGCTTTGTAACACCATCTTCGTCCCCATTTCCCAGTCACAGCCTTTACCAAATTAAACCATTATTCTGTAACTGCTAACCCCAAATGACTTCAAGGGAAACGCGCACGAATACTTTAAATTTTAGGACATCTTTATTGAAGGCGTTTCTATCCTTTGATCCCCTTTAAATACATGTATTGAAGTGATCAAGATTCAAAGGCCGAAACATCGTCAGTAAGGAAATTTCTAAGTGATTGCATTAGAGTTCCTTTCCCCTCCTCAAATGTCGCGGCAGTAGTTTGCCCCCTTTTACAACCACTTTCTTCAGTAGTTACATTACGATAGCCATCTAGAGCAACAAGCAATGACCCCTGGCGTGAGATAAAGCAGACCCCAGAGCCCAATTACTGACGAAGAGGAGGTTTAATTCGTCAAGTAGGTGCTTAAGACTTCAGACCCCTCCCTACTCCCCTTGTTACAGAGTACGACAAATGTCTTGTCTTTTCCCTCTCCCTCTCCCTCTCCCTCTCCCCATTCGGTCTGCCTAAAAACCACATTCTTCCGCTTTTTTTTTAAACTTTATTGCCCACTGACTGAATGATTGCTGTGAGTAACATATTTTACAAAGTTTTGGGCGACAAACTTCACCCCAGCAATAAACTAACCAAATACTTTTCACAGTAAATATCTAGATGGGAAAAAAATCGACAATATTTTTCTTTTGTGTGGCAGAGGACACTTGCAATTAACACTTGAAATTTATTTTTCGGCATACTTTTATGAGAAGTCAAAGTGTTGGAAATAGCAACACTTTTGGTCACATTCTCCCTTTGACTTCGTATTGTGTACAAATTTGCATCACATGGTTATAAAGGGAAATCCAAATTAGGTACTGAAGACAGAGGGGAAACTAAAAGAAATTTATCAGAACAAGGGTTAACCATAGAAGGTTATATTCTAGCTAAGTTTTCATCCATTATACACAGATATTACGACGTTTCTGTCAGACTTGAACCATTTAGAATGTCACTTCTGCAAATGGTCCATGCCGTACCGAAACGCCCGTATGGGGCTTTTTTCTTTCCTATGTGCGGGTTGTTTTTTTTCATTCAAGGTATTGTGCCTTTTGTTCTTCATTCGATATAAACCCGGGGGACGTTGTTAGTGGGGGTACATGTAGCCGGGATACGTTATAGCCGGGTGAGAACAAATACAAAAATTTAATTGTTTCGCGGGCAAATTACTGTCGAAAATCGGAACATGAATAAAGTAACAATTGTCGAAATGAATGTGAGGCTTAGTGCACTTTATTTCACGACACACACACAACACACCAACACAACACACACACACCCCCACACACACACACACACACACACACACACCCCACACCACACACACACACACACACACACAAACAATCCAGGAATACCTCACTAGGGTATTCACGACTTTAAAAAAGGGCGAAACATCTTTCCACCATATCTTCGTTTTGCCCACCCATACGAATTCCCTTTCAAAAGAATATCTTAATAAATGATAGTTAAACCCTCCCTTTCTCCATGTATTATATCCGAGTTCCCTGATGGCACAGCATGTGTAACATACAGAATACTGCTAAAATTAAAACCAGTCTGTTTATCGATTAATATACAGTATTTATTTTCTCCGTTAATGCAATCCAGTTTGGTTTCGTAAGTTTCCTTAAGATTTTTAAACCATACCTGTGGGGTGTGTGTGTGTGTGTGTTTTGGGGTGTGTGTGTGTGTGTGTGTGTGTGTGTTGTGTTGTGTGTCGTGTGTGTGTGTGTCTGTGTCTGTGTCTGTGTCTGTGTGTGGTGTGTCTGTGTGTGTGTGTGTGTGTGTGTGTTGTGTGTGTTTTTGTGTGTGTCTTAGAAATAAGGCCGGAATGGTTTACCTTTAAATAGCTCGTCTGCAAGATATTGTGTTTCAGTGTTTGAATTAATGCCCAGCTGATTACAGTACACAGACAGGGCGCCGTCAGCGCAATGAACCTTCATCAAAGCACTCTTCTTAAATGAGACTGTTGACTGACAGACGGCTGCGAGACGGCTTTCCTTAACGTAATTAACTGGTGAGGAAGACGGGCGTGACAGTACGGAGTGGCGTGACAGTACGAGTGGCGTGGCAGCACGGAGTTGGCGTGGCAGCACGAGTGGCGTGGCAGCACGAGGTGGCGTGGCAGCACGGAGTGGCGTGGCAGCACGGAGTGGCGTGGCAGCACGGAGTGGCGTGGCAGCACGGGGTGGCGTGGGCAGCACGGAGTGGCGTGGCAGCACGGAGTGGCGTGGCAAACACGGAGTGGCGTGGCAGCACGGAGTGGCGTGGCAGCACGGAGTGGCGTGGCAGCACGGAGGGGCGTGACAGCACGGAGGGGCGTGACAGCACGGAGGGGCGTTTACAGCACGGAGGGCGGTGACAGCACGGAGGGCGTGACAGCACGGAGGGGCGTGACAGCACGGAGGGGCGTGACAGCACGGAGGGGCGTGACAGCATAGAGGCGTGACAGCACAGAGTGACGGTAGCATGATGGAAATATAATGGTTGAAGTGAGCGGAGTAATAACAGATAATAATAGACGTGATTGATTAATATTTGTAAGTGTGCTTATTGCCTGTAGTGAGTGTTATGTTCTCTAATATTTCAAAAACTGATAACACTCTCTGTCTGTCTGTCTGTCGTCTGTGTCCCGTCTGTCTGTCTGTCCTGTCTGTCCCCTCTCTCCTCTCATTAACCACACACACACCCCAAAACACAAAAAAAAAAGCGATTGAAGATATCATGAAGGGGATAGGCGAGGGGGACATGACCCAGGTGGCAAATTTTCGGAGAATTGGGGTTGGTTCACAAAGAAAAGAAATCGGCCTCTCAAAGTAATTTTCAAGGCAGAATCAACCCGAACCATGATCCTGCAGGAGAAAGCACGGCTGAGAGGCAAGCAGGATTTCCGGAGTGTGTACCCTTCGATCGAGACAGAACACAGGACGAAAGGAAACAATGAAAGAGAGAGTTCAAAAACGAAAGGAAAATGGGGGGAAATGAAAAAGGAACAAAAAAAACCCAGATCAAATGGAAGGACAAACGCACCCCCCAAAACCCTCAGAAGGACTCCAGCCACGACAGCCC
>NW_026469853.1:0-11933 GCF_026875155.1 Cherax quadricarinatus
ACTTACTTTTTGTCCAGAACCCCAACAATTTCGCCCAAAGAAGTCTCCCCTGAATGAACTAAAAAGGGTAAAAAAAACCGACGGGTTGGTAGGTAAGACAAAAAGGCACTGGGCAACTTTATTCCGAAACGTTTCGCCTACACAGTAGGCCCTTCTTCGTCGAATACAGAAAGTAGGCGGGAACAGTAGAGATGTGAAGACGATGTAACAGTCCATCACCCTTGAAGTCGTAGAATTTAAAGGGTTGTCAGTCCCTCAGCCGGAGAGTTCAGTTCCATAGTCAGGAACTATCTGAAGATCAAGCGACAGTGCGAGACTTAAATACTGTGGGAAAGGGAAGAGGTGCATAGTAGTAGTAGTGAGAATGTAGCCACTGATTGGTCAGGTCCCTCTCAGATCCAACAGTTCTCACTTAAAAGGGTTGTCCAAGGTGTTTTCTTACCAAGAGGCCATGTGTTGCAGTGTCGGCAAGATGAACATCAAAATGGTTAAAAAATTTACCGACAGGTTGGTAGGTAAGACACAAGGCAACAGTTAGGAAACTTATTCCGAACGTTTTCGCCTACACAGTAGGCTTCTTCAGTCGAATACAGAAAGTAGCAGGAACAGTAGAGATGTGAAGACGATGTAATCAGCCCATCACCCTTGAAGTCGTAGAATTTGAGGTTGTCAGTTCCTCAGCCTGGAGAGTTCAGTTCCAAAGTCAGATGTTCCTGACTATGGAACTGACTCTCCAGGCTGGGGGACTGACAACCTCAAATTCTACGATTCAAGGGTGAGGGACTGATTACATCGTCTTCACATCTCTACTGTTTCCTGCCTACTTTTGTATTCGACTGAAGAAGCCTACTGTGTGGGCGAAACGTTTCGGAATAAAGTTGCCTAACTGTTGCCTTTGTGTCTTACCTACCAACGAAGTCTCCCTCTATCGTGATCCAAGCCTGGAGGTCGGTATATTACACCTAAAATTAGTTTTCTTGACCCTCCACGAACTCTACCCAAACAGACTCTGTTACTGCTCCATCTATTTTTATACCTGTTTTTATGCAACAATTAATATTTTCTCGAACATACAATGCAACTCCTCCCCCCTTCCCATTACATCTATCCACATTGAATAACTTAAATCCTGAAATTTACACTCAGCAGTCTATCCGACTCTTTAAATCATACCACGTTTCAGTTAATGCAAAAGATATCAAAGTTCCCAGCACATGTACCAAACGTAGTCATTAATTTTATTCTTGCACTTCGACTGTTAGCATAAAATACCATCATATGTTTTTTCTTCTGCACAATTTTCCTATTCATCTTTGTTTTTACACAATTTCTGAAATTATCAATACCCAGAGTTACTCCATGACAGTTACTATTAAGATTCTTAATATCAGAGCATAAGTCAATATATCCATACTCATTATTAATCATTTTTAAACCCATACCTCTAACTAATCCTAGTTTAAAATCCTAACAACCCCCTCAACTGAGTTAGCAAGAAAACCTACACCTGCCCTGGATAAGTGAACCCCCTCCCTGCATACATGTCATTTCGGCCATAGAAGTTGTCCCAGTTTCAATGAATGGTTTCTGCATTATCCTTACAGTGTTTATCCAGCCAACAATTAATACCAATTGCTCTGGACAACCATTCATTACCAAAACCTCTTCTTGGCAAAATGCCAATATAACAGGCGCCCCCCCCCTTTTTCCTAATCATGTCTATAGCTGTCCTGAACTTTCTAACTAAAATCCTCACTTCTACGCTTGCCTACATCATTGCCTCCAGCACTGAGGCAAATAATAGGATTGATCCCATTAAACCCTTCAGATTTGTAAGGCTAACAATGTCCTCCACCCCAGCCCCGGGGAAAGCATACCCTTTGTCTCCTACCTGCCCTTCAGCAGAACCCCTTCCATGTATCTAACCGGGCTACCCCAACAACAACAATATTTCTTACCTTCCTTGTCGTTTCGTCGGACGATCCCAGATAGACTCACATTCGTCGGTGCACCGAGAATGCGTTGGATTTTTCCCAGGGGATTTTCCACAGCATTCTTTTTTCTTCTTCACGTTTCTGGGTTTTTTCCTTTCGTCTTCTTGATCGTCAACTTCGTCGCCCCTGCTGTCCAGCCACTGCCCGATCCCTTCTTGCCCCAGGACTCGAAACAGGGGGACATTTTACAAACCTTTGTTTTCCTCGTCAATCGCCTTTTCTCCATCTCGCTGCCCTTTAAATTTTTCCTTTGTTTCTGGGAAAGTTTGCTCGATGGGGGGCATCTTGGGTTTAGTCCCGGGGGCAAACAAGACACTTCTTCACAGAGTTAAGCACAGGCGCACTCAAAATACAGGCACCACTCAAAAGCACCAAACAGGTCTTCACAGAGCTAAGTACAGTCACCCTGAGCAATAACCCTCACCATGAGCTAAGTACACGTCACCACATAAGAATGTAGGAACACTGCAAAGGCCCCACTGGCCCCTACAGGGAAAAGGGCCTTTTTAAAACGACATTACCTAAAGCTACTCAAGAAAAAAACTCCCGTACCCCCTTTACACCAATCAAACCACCCCCCTACCATAATTTGTCCTTCTTCTTAAAAACACCCAAGGGCCTAACCTCATCACCCTACGGGGAAAACTTTCCCCGCATCTACAACCTGTTAGAAAAAACCCGTACTTACCTAGTCCTTTCTAAAAACTAAATTTATCCAACTTAAATCCTTATTCCCGGGCTTTGGGAATAAAACACAAAAACATATAATGTGTCCTTTTTTGATACGTTTTGCCCACACATGGGCTTTTTCAAGTACAAACAGAACTACCTGGGGTGGAAAGGAACGCGAGTATTTATAGTCCGGCTGAGTCAGGTGAAAAGGGTGCATTTATGTGTACCGAGTTGGGTTTTAGAGTCTAAAACTGGGGACTTGGGAAAAAGACTGGACAATTTTTGGCAGACCTTCACATGTTCTTATTGGGAAGCGATGAAAAAGTTTCTTGGAAGTGGTTCAGCTAGTTATGAACCACTATTTGGTTAAATTGTGGATATAGAAATAAGTGATGATTCCAGGATTTTTCGGTATTGGTGTTGTCTTCTGTGGCGATAAGTCTTTAGTTTCTGTAGTTTATCAAGGGGTTGTGTGAATTACGGTGTTGTACGCAGGCATTCCTTGTGTCGTCAGACCTGCTTGCGTATTGGGGGTTTCTGAAATACTTGTTTGGAAAGGTCCCTTGATGTTTCGCCCACGTATAACTTGTTGCAGTCATTACAAGGGATTATGTATACCCCTGCAGAGGAGGGAGGCTTGTCCTGCCTACTACTGTGATGTCCTTGAGGGTCGGGGTTGTGGAGGTAGATATTTGGAATGATGTTTTGGCAAAGATTTGGAAAAAATGTTTGGCAATGGAGTTGGTGGGAAGGACTATGTATCTCTTCTCGGCATGTCTTCTCTGGGTGTGTTGAAGATGTTTAGTGCTCGCCGTCGGGCAGTCTCTGATGAAGTGACGAGGATAGGGGAGTTTGGAAAATACCTGTTCAATTATAGTGCATTCTTCCTCAAGGAACTCGTGCTGCAGATTCTGAGTGCACGCGGAAGAAGCCAAATAATTACACCACTTTTGGGTTTTTTGGTGTCGTGGTGAGAGTAGAAGTGGATAAGATCGTTTTGGTTGGTGGGTTTTCGATAGACTTTAAAACGAAGTTCTGGTCAGCTTTGCAGAGTAGAACATCAAGGAAAGGAAGGTGTTGTCGACCTCTTCTTCAAGTGTGAACTGGATTGAAGGCTCGACCTGGTGGCTTGTCTTGGAGAGCTTGAACGTTGAAGCGTTTAGGATTTATGAGGAGAATGTCGTCAACATAACGGAGCCAGGTGACAGACGAAGGAATAATGGTGGAGAAACGTTCGGCTTCTAGATGTTCCATGTATAGGTTCGCTAGGACTGCACTGATGGCAAAACCCCATGGGTAGTCCAAAAGTCTGCTGAAAGGGGTGATTTTCAAAAGAGAAACACGTAAAGCCAACACATAGTTCAACCAGGTCGATGAAGTCGCTGGCTGGAATGGGAAGATCAAGTGAATCGCAATTTTCTTGCGCAAGAGATCGATGGCTTGTTTATTTAGGTACTTTAGTGAATAGGGAAGCACGTCAAGGCGGGAAAGTTTCTTGTTCCTGATGTTGATGTTGCGAATGCGATTGAGAAGATCACCTGAGTGTTTGAGATGTGCTGGACTGATAGTGCCCAAGAGTTTCGAGAGGTGTTTGGCGAGAATTCCTGAGAGCTTGTGGGGAGCACTGCCTATTCCCGAGGATATGGGCCTCAGTGGGATACCAGGCTTGTGAGTCTTTTGCAGGCCGTACATTCTGGCAGGTCTGGGGTTGCTGGGCATGGTGTGCAGAAGTTTCTTCCCTTGTTCTGAGCTCCTCAGAATGCGGCGAGTCCTTCTTCAGTTCACACTTGAAGAAGAGGTCGACAACACTCTTCCTTTCCTTGATGTTCTACTCTGCAAAGCTGACCACGAACTTCGTTTTAAAGTCTATCGAAAACCCACCAACCAAAACGATCTTCTCCACTTCTACTCTCACCACGACACCAAAACCAAACGTGGTGTAATTATAGGCTTCTTCCTGCGTGCACTCAGAATCTGCAGCAACGAGTTCCTTGAGGAAGAATGCACTATAATTGAACAGGTATTTTCCAAACTCCACTATCCTCGTCACTTCATCAGAGACTGCAGACGGCGAGCACTAAACATCTTCAACACACCCAGAGAAGACACTGCCGAGAAGAGATAACTAGCAGTGATGGTGCAGGTTTTACAGTGCAGATAACTGTGATGGTGCAGGTTTTACAGTGCAGATCACTAGCAGTGATGGTGCAGGTTTTACAGTGCCAACTCCATTGCCAAACATGTTTCCAACATCTTTGCCAAAACATCATTCCAAGTATCTACCTCCACAACCACGACCATCAAGGACATCACCAGTAGTAGGCAGGACAAGCCTCCATCCTCTGCAGGGGTATACATAATCCCTTGTAATGACTGCAACAAGTTATACGTGGGCGAAACATCAAGGGACCCTCCAAACACGTATTTCAGAACACCAATACGCAAGCAGGTCTGACGACACAAAGAATGCCTGCGTACAACCCCCGTAATTCACACAACCACTTGATAAACTACAGAAACTCAAGACTTATCGCCCCAGAAGACAACACCCAATACCGTAGAATCCTGGAATCATCACTTATTTCTATATCCGACAACTTCAACCAGAATAGTGGGCTTCTATAACATAGCTGAACCACTTGCCAAGAAACTTCTTCATCGCTACCCCAATAAGAACATGTAGAAGGTCTCTCACAAACTTGTCCAGTCTCCCTTTTCCCAAACTACCCAAGTTTTTAGACTCCCACAAAACCAAACTCGGTACATCATCAGATGCAGCATTCTTCACCTGACCTCAGCCGGACTATAAATACTCGCGTTCCTTCCACCCCAGGTAGTTCTGTTTGTGACTTGAAAAAGCTCACTGTGTGGGCGAAAAGTAGTCAATAAAGGATCACATTATACTGCATTTGTGTTTATATTGCCATTGTGTCGGTATTTTATACCATTTATTTCCATTCCTGGTTCTTACCTGGTTCGACACCCTCAGTACTTTATTAATGCTGAGATTCATTTATCAAGTTATGCTCTTCAAGGTGACTTCTGATAATGTCAGCTATAATTGATTCTAATAACTTGCCCACTATAGATGTCAGGCTTATTGGACGGTAATTTGAAGGAGTGGACTTATCCCCTGATTTGAATATAGGAACCATCTTCCACATCTCTGGCACAACACTGGTAAGGATGGACGCATTGAATACACTCGTTAATGGCTGACTAAGCTCCATCTTGCATTCCTTAAGTACCCTTGAAAACAACTCATCGGGTCCCGGGGACTTATTTTGTTTCAGTTTGTCTATCTGTTTAATAACCATGTCCCTCGTGACAGTAATATTAGTTAACTTAAATTCATCAGGAACTAAATAATTTGTAATTTACTGGAATCTCTTTTTACATCTTCCTGTGTAAAAACTGACAAAAAATAGTCATTAAATAAGGAACACATTTCCAGTTCATTATCCGTCAGCTGTCCATTCCCAGATTTCAGAGGTCCTACTTTTTCCTTCACCTTCGTCCTATACACTTTAAAAGAACCCCTTTGGATTAGTCTTTGATTCATTAGCGACTCTAATTTCATAGTCACGTTTAGCCTTTCTAATCGCCTTTTTTACTTCCCTTTTAAGCTGAACATATTGGTCAGTAAGGTAACCTCTCCTCTTCTGATGCGCCTATAAATTCCCCTTTTCTCCCTAATAGATGCTTTAGCCTCCTGTTAACCCATTTGGGATCGTTATTTTAGACCTAATTTCCTCTGGGGAATGTATAAACTCTGGGCACTGTGTACATTATTAAGAAAACAATCATAAAAGCAGATCCCTTCATATTCGTAAGTATGATTATCGTCAATAAAATCATTAGCTAGATAACCCCAATCAAGATTAGACAGATGTTCCCTAAGTCCATTATAATCGGCAGAACGAAAATCGGGGATTTTTACTGTATTATCATTATTCTTGCATTCCCAATTAATGCTAAAGGTGATGGATTTGTGATCACTTGCGCCAAGCTCTTCAGTGATCTCCAGATTATTCACGAGTGTTTCCTTATTTGACAAGACTAGGTCTAGCAAATTATTACCCCTGGTAGGTTCAGTTACACTCTGTTTCAGAAAACAGTCCTGTCACTGGACTCTAGATTACCTGTCAAAGAATTCCAGTCAATTTGGCTAAAGTTAAAGTCCCCTACTATGACTACGTTACTGTGTCCAGAACAATTTCGTCCCAAAGAAGTCTCCCTCTATCGTGATCCTGGAGGTCGGTATATTACACCTAGAATTAGTTTTTCTTGACCCTCCACGAACTCTACCCAAACAGACTCTGTTACTGCTCCATCTATTTTCATACCTGTTTTTATGCAACAATTAATATTTTCTCGAACATACAATGCAACTCCTCCCCCCTTCCCATTATATCTATCCACATTGAATAACTTAAATCCCTGAATATTACACTCAGCAGTCATATCCCGACTCTTTAAATGATACCACGTTTCAGTTAATGCAATGATATCAAAGTTCCCAGCACATGCTACCAAACGTAGTTCATTGATTTTATTTCTTGCACTTCGACTGTTAGCATAAAATACCATCATATGTTTTTTCTTCTGCACATTTTTCCTATTCATCTTTGTTTTTACACAATTTCTGAAATTATCGTTACCCTGAGTTACTACATGACAGTTACTATTAAGATTCTTAATATCAGAGCATAAGTCAATATATCCTTACTCATTATTAATCATTTCTAAACCCATACCTCTAACTAATCCTATGTCCTTTCTAAATCTAAATTTATCTAACTTAAATCCATTATTCCTGGTTCTTACCTGGTTCGACACCCTCAGTACTTTATTAATGTCTCCCTTGTTTATGCCCGTCATCCACTTATACACTTCAATGATATCTCCCCTCATTCTACGCCTCTCCAGAGAGTGGAGATTTAAGGCTTTAAGTCTATCTTCATACGGGAGGTTCCTTACACAGTAAATCATTTTAGTCATTCTTCTCTGTATGTTCTCTAATGATGAACATCAAAATGGTATACAATACCGACAGGTTGTTAGGTAAGACACATATGCAACAGTTAGACACCTTTATTCCGAAACTATCTGACTATGGAACTGAACTTCTCCAGGCCGAGGGACTGACAACCTCAAATTCTACGACTTTAAGGGTGATGGACTGATTACATCGTCTTCACATCTCTACTGTTCCTGCCTACTTTCTGTATTCGACTGAAGAAGCCTACTGTGTAGGCGAAACGTTTCGGAATAAAGGTGTCTAACTGTTGCATATGTGTCTTACGTTCTCTAATGAGTCTATGTCCATCCTGTAGTAAGGGGACCATGGAAATATAAACACAAATGCAGTATAATGTGATCCTTTATTGACAACGTTTCACCCACACAGTGGGCTTTTTCAAGTCACACACGGATCTACCTGGGGTTGAAAGGCCCGAGAGTATTTATAGTCAGAATGTTGAGGTCAGGTGGAGAATGCTGCATCTGATGATCTACCGGGTGGGGTTATAGAGTCTTGGGTAGCTTGGCAGGGGTATTGGACAAGTTGTAGACCTTCTGCAGTGTTCTATGTTCTTATGTGGGATAGCGATGAAGAAGTTTCTTGGCGAGTGGTTCAGCTATGTTATAGAAGCCATTGTTCTGGTTGAAATTGTTGGTTATAGAGATAAGCGATGATTCCAGGATTCTTCTGTATTGAGTGTTGTCTTCTGTGGCTATAAGTCTTGAGTTTCTGTAGTTAATTAAATGGTTGTGTGAATTGCGATGTTGTACACAGGCATTCCTTGTATCGTCAGTCCTGCTTGCATATTGGTGTTCTGAAATGCGTGTTTGGAGGTTTCTTGATGTTTCGCCCACATATAATTTGTTGCAGTCATTACAAGGGATTATGTATACCCCTGCAGAGGATGGAGGCTTGTCCTGTCTACTACTGGTGATGTCCTTGATGGTCGTGGTTGTGGAGGTAGATACTTGGAATGATGTTTTGGCAAAGATGTTGGAAACATGTTTGGCAATGGAGTTGTTGGGGAGGACTATGTATCTCTTCTCGGCAGTGTCTTCTCTGGGTGTGTTGAAGATGTTTAATGCCCGCCGTCTGCAGTCTCTGATGAAGTGACAAGGATAGTGGAGTTTAGAAAATACTTGTTGGCTGCCTTCCTTAGGGCAGGCTGTCTCCCTCAGCACTCCTGCTGCTGAACTCAAGATTGCTGTACCAACGTCTTCAATCTCACCAACAAGGATTTGTGCGTCGCTGGCAACCTTCCAAGGGGTTGGGATCTCCCTCTGCACTCCTATTAGCTGATTTTAAGCAACCACACCCGGCTGAGCGTGTCCGTGATCGAACAACTCAATTGGCCGCCTCACCTCGCCGCTCAGGCATTTTTTCCCGAGCTCCATCAGCGACAGTTCTCCTCTACATTTCAGTGCTTTGTTGACGCCTCCATTGACAGTCTCTGCAGAAAACTAAGGTAATTGCCTGGCAAGTACGTGTGTCACCTACACATGTACTTGCCCTGCTGAGTTTCATCGTAGACAGGCCATTTATTATGTTTTTTGACGCTGCCACTAGCCTTATTCTAGATAGCATTTTCTGTTGTCGCCCTGTTACCGACCATGTCTGCCTCCCACCAAAATGCGAACTGTTCCCTTCTTATACCTGTTTTTATGCAACAATTAATATTTTCTCGAACATACAATGCAACTCCTCCCCCCTTCCCATTACATCTATCCACATTGAATAACTTAAATCCCTGAATATTACACTCAACAGTCATATCCCGACTCTTTAAATCATACCACGTTTCAGTTAATGCAATGATATCAAAGTTCCCAGCACATGCTACCAAACGTAGTTCATTAATTTTGTAAAGTAAAAGGACACAAGTGCAACTAATGTGACATTTATTGTGGCAGTGAGGGCTGCAGGTATTTTGGTGCGTGACGTAAGACGGCGCTGGAGGGAGGTAACCGAGGCATCTCGGGAGCTCAATGCTTCTGATCCACTTTTTGTTGCTGCCTTCTTCATCTTAGAAACTTTTTCAAGTGATGTCATTGCAAGAACTGGGGTTGAGAATCATTTCCCTATTCGAGTGTGATTGCTGCAGCTGCTCCTCTTGTATCAGCTTCTCTCGCTCCACCTCTGCTACCTGACAGATATCATGGAGTGATGGATGACGTGTGAACTTTCGAGTAGGTCTTGACGTGTTGATGTCTTCACTGCAAGTTCTCTGAATCTTGGATCGTTTAGCAACTGGTAATATAGATGCTGAAAAATCTGAGGAGAGTTTCCGTGGCCGCCCTCTTTTTTGTACAGGTGGAGTAATAATTGGAGGGAGTGACATCATGGTCACCAAGTGAAATATTCTCCTTACCTCCACTACTTCCTAGACGTGATGGGAGTAAAGAATGGCGGTGCAGCACCCCCAGTGAAACATCCTCACTGGCTGCAGCTGTTACTTCAGGACCAACATACTGAAAAGCCTTGGCTGTGGGAACTCTCTTCACTAGCCCCAAGGATGTTAAAATATTAGCAATAACATAAAGCCGTCTTCCCCTTGTCTCAACGTTCACCCCCGCCAACTTCCCATCCCCGCTTTTTTCACTGCATTGTCCAGGGGAAAAAAGTGGGCCGGACTACTGAGGAGCTCAGGGAAATTCGGGGGTAATTAACCCCGTACTTTTTTTTTCTGGATCAATCTTGTTTTTCCATCACCATTGCGTTAAAGTTTTTGGAAATTTTAAAATTATTATCCAAATGTTTTCGCTGTGCCTGGAGGGCAAACCCCCACCTAATTTAGACCCAAAACCCTTGAGGGGTGACAGCGTTTCTTCCCGAGCAGCTTCCCCCTCCACTGGTACATGTTTTATTGTACCCGAGCAGCCATGCTCAACTCTCCAAACATTAATTTGCAACACTCGCCGCCGTTCTGTACCAAGAGGATGCCACTCGTCAATGACTAGACGTCAGAGATTTCCAAAAAAGTCTTCCATTGGAAAATGTTCCCCGAAAATTTTTTTACTTTTGTAGACCCAATGATTTGTCCTTTCTGGACCCTCCGATGAACGATTTTGCTGATTTCACCACCAAAAAAAGATTACCAGGTTTTTCCCGTTTCAAAACACCAGGGGCTGGGGAGGGGAATTGGGGGAGGATGGGGGAACGTCTGAAACAAGGGAAGACGGCTTTATGTTTTTGCTAATATTTAACACCTTGGGGCTAGTGAAGAGAGTTCCCCCAGCCCAAGGGTTTTCAGTATGTTGGCCTGAAGTAACAGCTGCAGCCAGTGAGGATGTTTTTACGGGGGTTTGCACCGCCATTCTTTCTCCCATCACGTTTGGGAAATAGTGGGGGTAAGGAGAAAATTTACTTGGTGCCTGAGTCCTCCCCCCAATATTACTCCCCCCTGTACGAAAAAGAGGGGGGCCACGGGAAAATCTCCCAATTTTTCAGCATCTATATTTCCCTTGCTAAACGTCCAAAATTCAAGAACTTCAGTGAAACATAACACGTCAAAAACCTAGAAAGTTCACACGTCATCCATCACTCCTAAATCTGTCAGGTAGCAGAGGGGGCGGAAAGCGATCAAAGGGGGCAGCTGCAGCAATCACACTCGAATAGGGAAATGATTCTAACCCCCCGTTCTTACAGTCATCACTTGAAAAAGTTTTTAAAAATGAGAAGAGCAACAAAAAGTGGATCAGAAGCATTGAGCCCCGAATGCCTCGGGTTACCCCCTCCGCGCCGTCTTACGTCACCACCAAAATACCTGCGCCCTCACTGCCACAATAAATGCACATTAGTTGCACTTGGTTTCCCTTTTTCTTTACAAAATTTTTTAACTACGTTTGGTACATGTGCTGGAACTTTGATATCATTGCATTAACTGAAACGGGGAAGATTTAAAGGTGGGATATGACGTTTAGTGTAATATTCAGGGGTTTAGTTTTTCAATGTGGATAGATGTAATGGGAAGGGGGGGGGGAGTTGCATTGTAAAGTTTTAAGAAAATATTAATTGTTGCATAAAACGGTTAAAAAAAGGGAACAGTTCCATTTTGGTGGAGGAGACATGGCGGTAACAGGGCACAACAAAAATTCTATCTAGAAAAAAAAACTAGGGGAGCGTCAAAAAACATAAAAAAAGGGCCCGTCTACGATTAAACTCAGAGGGCAAATAATTTGGGAGGTGACACCGTACTTTCCCGGCAATTTCCCTTTGTTTTCTCAAGACGTCAAAGGGGAAAAAAA
>NW_026469854.1:0-12517 GCF_026875155.1 Cherax quadricarinatus
GGGCCTGGTCGGCCCGGGGCTGGGGGGGCGTTATCCCCGAAAAACCCTCCAGGTAACCTCCAGTTCACTGACACATTACCTGATTACATAGGAGTGGGTTAAAGGATATTAGAAGTAGAAATCTTGTTCATAGAACTATTATAGGAATGGTATAGAAGAATACCAAGAAAGGGCATAATAATCGATACATTAGAACATAAGAACATAAGAAAGAGGAACATGCAGCAGGCCTGTTGGCCCATACAGGCAGGTCCTTTACACAAGTGCAACTAATGTGACATTTAATTGTGGCAACGTTTCGCTCTCCAGGAGCTTTATCAAGCCATTACTGAAAGATTAGACAATATAAAGGATATATCTCAGTACCCCTGAGAAGATTTGGAACAAGACATTTGAAAGGGGCAAAGAGCACATTCTTTTCCCCTTTTTTTTAAATTAATTAAATAGGTTACACAGAATAATAGCAATCCAAAATATATAATATCCCCGAGATAGGTATTTTCTTATGTCACAGACCTTTTAAATGGTTAGAAAAAGGCTAGGCGGACTATTATACCTTCTAATGTCATATCTCTTGACTTCTCAAAACCCCTTACCCCACATGGGGAGATGTGGGACAATAAGGAAGTTTATTCAGGTATACACAAATACGTACAGTTACATAGATTATCATACATAGCAGCATATGTGTAGAAAAACCTAGGATAACCCAAAAAAGTCAGACAGTGACTTTTTATCCATTGGGGTGGTGGTTTTGACGCCGACTGCTGCCCCATGCTAAGAGAGCCAGGGGGAGGCGACAGGCCCACTCTGCGCTGTTCTGAGAAAAAACTTCCCCCTCATTCCTTCAGTTGCAACCTTGCAACATTGCATTGCATAGCTCCTGATGACGCACTAAGTGCGAAAGTAACTTGAGCTAAAGATTCCCCCCCCCCCCGGGGCTTGTCTTGCATATTTTAAGATTGCCTGTCTGCAATTGTTTGCATATATATATATATATTTTATATATATATATAAATATATATATATATATAATTTATATATATAATATATATATATATATGATGGGATCCACCTCTGGTGAAAATTTGGGGGGACCCATACCCCTCGGAGAAGTGGATAAAAAGGCTTCAAGGAACAGCATTGGATTTCTTCCTGAAGCCGTTTGAATATTCCCCTTCCCTACCACCCATCTTATCATCTTTTTCACCAGTAGGAATATTTTATTGCATAAAACGGTACAAAAAGATTTAAGAGAACATTGTTGATATAAAATGGCATATATAGTACATGAGATGTGAGAGATAAATGTCTAGTACAATTGTTACATGCTTGTCATGATTATAATGCGAAAATCTCATCCAGCTCTTCAGAGCTGGGGCAACGTACCCAAAATACAGCAGGCATTACCCCTCTGATTAGCAGCGCGAGTCACTGGAACAGAAAACTAGCTGCCCTGGGGTCTCTATTTACCCTGATGGATCTTTTGCCTAGCTCCTTAAGGAACTTAGATGCACTCTTTTCCCCGTGAGCCCAAGGTCTCTGAGCCTGTGGAACAGACAATTTTAATGATGAGCAAGTTCTCCATAATTTCTAGACTTTTGGGACTCCCTGAAGCTGACGGCTGCCCTCCTTCCCCGGTGTATTGGAGATAGGTATCACCAAGGAGATTCACGTGTGTATCCACACCCCCTGCTTACCGTCTGTCCAGGGTTGAAGTGTGATACCATCTGGACGCTTCTGGGTGCCATCAGATCTGCACAATTGGGGTGGCTTCCTTACTGTTGGGCATCCGGCTGTTTTGAGGCTCCTCTTGATGTTATTAACCTCCTCATGTCTTGCAATCTTTCCCTCAGATTTACGGCACACAAGACCATGGTACCCGAATCGGTCTGCTGCTTCACTGCCACAAATACACCTGGTTTTGGTGAGAATAGGGAGCAAGTCGAAGGGCAACACCAATGCGGATGGTCTGTGGGTCGAGCCGTGTGCTAAGACTGGAGTTGGGAACAGCCAACAGAAAGTCCCCTGCATGAGGAGCTCTCACTGCCAGGATGCAGGCTCTGTCCTTCCCTGACACACTCGGAAGCATTGTTGAGGTTATTTTCTCTACTATCAGGCCATCCCAGTGCGACTGTTTGTATTGTTGGGGGAGCAGGTCTGGTTTTTCGAGAGCCATTAGATTATCCCAATCATGCTCCGTCAATGAACTTTTGTCCTGGACTCAATCTTTTCCGTAAGATGTTCAGGGAGAATTGCTCTACAAGCCCTCTGGATGCAATTCCATGGAGGACATAAAAGCAACTATGCAATTTGATGACTTGCAGACACCATGCCTCCTAGTCTGACCTGGAAGTGTAGCTGGTTCCACGCCAATCTTCTAGAGTACGGTTTAAGTACTTTCCGTAAAAGTCTGCATCATGATACTGTCATAAAACGTGCCAGTATAGTTATATGAAGGTGCACATCGTAGGAATATGTCATCCTGGGCAAAAACTCAAGCACTTTGTGTGAAGGTACTAGGATCGGTGGTGTCAAAGGGAAGTTTTGTCGTGTTTCGTGTTCCATTCTCCTCAGTTATTCCATTTCTTCCTGACAATTTTTCAATGGCATTGCTTCCCATAGGATGTTCCAAGCAAGACAATATGTTAGGGCAACGACTGATGCTCCTGGTAGTTTGGTCTCACTGCATTTACACGTATGATTGAAATGATTTCACAGTTGGCTGGATTCAATGAGACCCATTTCCCTCCCCGTGTCATCACTTTGTAAGATCACCTAAGAGTGTAATCCTTTTTTACCTGCTAGTGTGCCATCATCCCAAAACAATGTTTAGCTCACCTGGTCCAGTATACTGTGATTTCCTTCCGTAACTGCAATAAGAGAAAATTGCAAGAGGATCCCCTTGTTGGACACCCTCTGAATATTGATTTCATGCTCGACCAAACAGGAGCATGATTCCATTGCTATATCCAGTTGAAACCACAGGGGAAGACCAGGAAAATGTTTCTTGTACCACTGCTTAATACCACACTCTTTTTCAGATTAAAATCTTCTTGAAGTCTAATTTGTACCACTGCATTGTCCTCAGGCAGTTGACATAAACGCCGTTGTGTTGCATGAACCGCTGCTTCACTTTATTGAGACCCCAAAACCACTGGTTTGGTTTGAAGCATCCTGGCTGCCTCTGGCGAAATGCTTTGGACAGCAGCTTTGGAAAAGTTGGTTGCCTACTGCAATAGGCTAATCCTCCATCCTTCCTTTTTAAGTGCACAAAGTGTTGCACCCAAAGAAGAAAGGTTAATTTTCGTCAGGATTATGACCACCAAGGAAAATTGTTGACCGAACCTTGTGATCCTCTGAAAGTAATTTGACTCTGCAATCTCCCCCCAATAACTGATTAAACATTGCCTTTAAATAAGTGCTAATTCCAGTTAACCCCCAGCATAGCCAACGGGAACGACATTATTGCTTTGTAAACGTCTGCGGTCTTTTCCACGATCAATGGTTTCCACAGTGGGGACAGTATGTGTTGGAACTGTTGGTGTGCCCGGGTTTTCCCCCTGGCAGGGTGCTTTCCTCTAATACTTCTGCCGTGTCAGCATCCCTGAGCAACTGTATCTTCATACTGGTATAATTCTGATTTGCCCCCACTGTGTTTGCCCTCTTCATTTTTTCTTGCTCACCTGCACTCTACTTTTTCACTGTCGTGGAGTGAGTGGGGGTTCTGCCTCTCCTGTTTTTTTATTGACGGGAAGGCGAATTGAGGGTATCAGTTCTAGGATAGTCTCGTAAAGATTTAAGACATTGAGGCTAGCCTCTTTCCCTCTTGTCCGGCACAGCTAAGCAAGACATTGCCAAAAAGTAAAGTTGAGCTATGCCTTGATGGTTGGTGGAGCATTACAGGATAGTGAACCATCGTTACTTTTCTTAAGAGGTCGTAAGTTTCCCAGCTGGCATGTGGATGGACTGCTTTGGAAAATTTGTGAGTGTCCTCGTAACCTGTTGCTTTAAATTGCTTCCAAGATATTGTCTGATGAGATGAGATCTTATGAGTGGGTTTCAGTGCCTGAGGTGGCTCTGGATCATCACTTTCCACAGGAGGACACCTGAACCGGGCAACTACCGTGTTGGTGATGGAGGAAACCATTAGGGTTTTTGAAACAACGAAGCTGAACACGACCCGCCCATCTGCCTCTCCTAGTAATTGCCAGCTGCTGCGCTTCCTCCTTGTTGGCAATCCCTCTGCCTCACGAGACCGTTAGGAGTGAGATAAACATACTGGGGTGGTATGGTGCGGTGGAAGGAGTAAACTTGACCGTGGTGGCCTGGTGAGTTTGAGGGGCTTGTGTGTGGGCTGGGAGGGGACAAGAGGGAAAAACCGCTGCTGGGAACTGGGTGGGGGAGTTCTGTTGTGGGTTGGGAGCGCAGATTAGTTGGGTGTGTTAGTCCGTGAGAGGGTGAGGGGAGTACAAAACACATGACAGCACACTATATATGTTCACTATCCTTACACTACTCACATCATTATTTGTTTCCCATTACGTCAAGATCGAAGTGGTATGGGCAACTGCTGTACTCGTAATGTACCTCTCACCACCTACACACCGCACCTCTTCCCCCACCGCCCTGTGGCGGGGAGAGGGGGCACGGACTGGTCACGTCCCGCGTTAACATTAATCCCACATTGCTTTTCCATAACGAATGCCTCTAATTATTCCAAGCAACAACCGTAATCATTTCCTAAGTAACCTGGAAGCATACGCATGGTGCTGGAGGGAGGATGTTTTTTGTGAGACTTTCGAGGTTTGTATATACAATAATAATGCCGGTACTCACACTCAGGTAGGACCTTATTTCACTCCCCCACCCCCACCTGTGCCGTCTCCTCACTACACCACTAGCCAACATTCACAAACTGCCAACACTTCACTATTTATATTGAAACGGTTGCATCGAAATGCTTCTCGATGCACTGAATCTTCCCAGAGTTATCACACTGATCCTGTTCATCTTGACCCGGTGAACCTCCTTGATCAGGAATTATAATTGAAAATCCCGCAGCTATCCCGCCAAGTCTTGCCATGGCCAGCATGCACTAAAAATATAATAAATATATATAAATATATATATGTATGTATATGTATGTCGTGCCGAAATAGGCAGAATTGCGATCTTGGCTTAAAATAGCAATGCCATCTTGCCAATATAGGACAAGTGAAATTTAATTTGTATATGCTATAATTACGCCAAAAATCATTCTGAACCAAACGAAAAAATTATATTTCACTGTGTATTGTTTAGTATTAAATATTGTAAATAAATCTAAAAATAGTTAGTTGGGTTAGCTAAATATAAATTGTTCTTGTTATATAAGTTAGGTAATTTTCTAAGGTTCTTATGAGTGCAAAATTATAAATATTTACATTTACATTAAGGATAAATATATATCTTTAACTATAAGAGAAAATTTCAGAAAGGACTAATTTTATAAAACGACTTCTTGTTCTACATTTGACCAGGTTTAACAATATTCGGCACGACATTATATAGATATATATATATAATATAATATAAACAGACTGCGGCTGGCCAGACTTGACCTGCGTTCCCCAAGATTAGAGCTGAACACATTACGCATCACTATCCAATGGACACAAGACAATTTGTTTCCAGTAAATAGAGTTCACAAACCTGTAAGACGCTTCCCTGTGAATGTATTTGCTTGGACCTCCTTATTTCTGTATCAAGCTAGCTTACCGATATGTGTTGATTGCAACACGATGGGCCTAGAACTATCCTTCAACTCCCCGGTGGTTTCTGCATTTACGTAGTTTGTGCGAACCAGGCCCCAGGTGTCTTGAATAGGGATTGTCATGGCACTACTTTCCCATATAAGTCTGTCATTAGTAAGGAGTCCACGAATAAAATAACCGTACTTTCATTAAAAATAATGAACTATATTCACAAGAGGTGACCACTGTGGGTGGTTTAGATCAACACTTGCACATCAGTGTTTCAGTGTACGAATATTTTTTATAATCCAATTAATCTCCCGGAGAAAAACAAATCCAGGTTGAACTGAATAAAGCTTCAGTACTTTAGTTTAGTAAATTATACTTAATGTAGACATCAGCTATAGGCAGTGATTCTCAACCAGGGTTAAATATAGCCCCTGGAGGTAAAAATTACATACAAAGGGTAAATATTTGGATGTTCTTGATAATTGAATCAATTTATTTTTTCTGACCTAGTTTTTCTGTCTTTTATGATGACGATATTTTTTTTTTGTAATGCAAGTAAGGGGGTAAAATTGAGAAAAACTTCAAGCCGAAGGTTAATAACGGGAAAAATTGAGAATATCCCTGAGTTTAGGGTAATAATAAAAAAAATAATGTGTATATTATGAACAGAAATAACATAGGGCGTTAGGATGATAAAAATCACATATATATGCTTGAAATAGTGTTAAAGAGAGAGTATGTAACGGTACACATACACAGAAGGCTCGTACAAGCTTCAACATTAAACCCGCACCCGCGTGCGCGCACCGCACAAGAGCTGTTTTGGAAAGAAGAAATTTTAAGGTACTGAATAAGGAAAGTACATAGACTCGTGTACAACAGTGTCACAGAGAATTACAGTTGACAGCAAGCCAGTTAGCAAGCATATTACCACGTAACACTTATTAATATACTGGACTAATCAAAAGCCTGAAATGACACGAAGTTGTACGAAAGAATATTCAGGAAGTGGAACATATATAGTGTTATAGATGGAGGATATATATGAGTTCCATCTCTAACTAACCCCCACCACACAGACACTTGCCAAATAGAATAATAAATGTTTATTATATACATTTATTATTCTAATATTGGCAAGTGTCTGGTGGTAGGAAAAATACAATTTATCAGTAACAATAATATTTATATATTCCTCTTTCTGAAATATTCCAGCTACCGAATATTTCAGACTAACAGGGAATAATATACTAACATATAATACTCTCTCCATAAACAATATATACTTAATTTTAGTATATAATAAGGTTACCGTGACGAGTGTTCACAATTTATCAAAGCTGTTTCTAGTATGGCCGAACTTTGGTGTCTCCACTGAATTGTCATACTGGAACACTAGCAGAGGATGATCCACCAGGGCTTAGTCCGGTCTTAGGGGAGATAATTCAGGAATCAATCTCTCTTCTACTTGGTAACACTAAAGAGTCAAAAGTCACATTTGTTGAAAGTTGTATTTAAGTATGTTTGGATGCTGAGTGGTTGCATGTGTGTGATCACGTGGGTGAGACGGTTGACGCGCCCTCATGTACCTTTGTCGCACGAAAGTCCTCAAGAGTGTGGTGGAGAAGAGTCGTCCCAGGAAGCCAGGCTTTGTGAAGTAGCACTTTCATAATAAAGCGTCCCCAAGGAGCCCACAGACCAGTGTTGTTAATGGCAGAGAAGAGGTGTCAAGAACCCTTCAATAGAATATAAATTATATATAGTTCAATGCTTACACCAGGTAAGTTCATGTGTAGTCCTCCTTTAGTATCTCTTCTGTGAGACAAGGTGAATATATATACACCGAGTGGTGTATATGATACTAACTTATGCATCTCCTGTTATACTTTCAGCATATCCGTACTCAGTCCTAGATGTTTTACTGCCCTTAAAGTATGAGGCAAAGGTTCCCTTTGGTATCTGTCTTAGCCTCAAGGACTTCTGTTCTACAGTCCCACCTCGTAGTCCTGCTCTGGTTTATATGTAGTAACAAGTGTAAGTGTCTGTTAGTGTCTTTTGTATTGTAGTGTTGTTTGTGTTAGTGTATTGTGTGTAGTGGGTATTGTGTGTTTTAGTGTATTGTGTTGTTAGTTATTTTTGTTAGTGTATTGTGATAATAGTAGCTTTAGTTGTTATGTGTTGTGTTATATTTTTTGCCACACCGTCCATCTCCCACCGAGTAAAGGTGACCCATAAAAGAAGAAACGCTTTCCGCCATCACTTCCTTCATGTCAGGGGGCCAAAGGTGCACCAATACTCCAAGTTCAAATTGCAAATAACCCTCAAAGTGCGGCTAAACCGTTTCCCCTAAGCCCTTCATTAAATGTTACGTTGCTTAACTCTCCAACAGCACGTCAAGTCATAAAAACCATGTGCCTCCATTCCCTCTAACACGCTCACAACATGCAAGCTGGACTCCGACGGCCATTTCATATAATGCCTCTTTTACCCCTCCAACTCCTAGAGACGACCCCACCCCCGCCTTCCGTCATCCTCTCTAATGGCTGAACCACCTTAACTCATCCCTCCTCAGACATTGTAAGTAACCCTGCATCCTTAAATCCTAAGCTAACGAATTTTCATGCATATTATACAAACCACACATTGCTCTCAGACACGACATATTCCACTTCCTTCAGCCCCTGCTTTAACATTCACCACCCATGTTTCGCACCCTATAAAGAACATTGTATCACTATACTCTCGTACAATTTCTTTTTGCCTCCATGGATAGCCGTTCTTTGTCTCCAAATATTCAGTGCGCCAGTCACCTTTTTCCCTTCGTCAGTTCTGATGATTCAATTCGTCCTTCAAGTGTCCACTCCCTGGAATATCCTGTACACAATCACTTCAAATTCCCTCCCCTCCAATCTGAAATCCAATTCCTTGCCTCTTTCCTATTTTTATCACTTCAGTTCCTTCTTACTCGCCCTTCCAAATCATCCACAAATCTTGGCAACTTCTCTTAAATCTCCCAAAGCACTATGTTATCGGCAAAAAGCAACTGGTGACAACTCCCACTTCGTATTAGCTTCTTAATCTTCTTCCAGTCACACACCTCATCCCCAACAACCCAACCATCACCTTCCTTACATCTATGTACCATCACACATCACTAAGAGACCACCTTCACTGGAAAATTATGTTCATCTTTCCTGCATGCCTCTAACCTGAAGCCTCATGCTTATTCCTCTATAATTCTACACTCCTTTTGGGTCCCCTTTGCCTTTACACAAATGAACTATGCACACGCCTCCCCATAGTGTTATAGTGGCGTTGGCCATAATGTTGTGTCATCATAATGTTGTGTTAAAGGTATATTTTGTCCATGTTGTTTAGTGTGTGTTGCTGTAACTTGTACTACAGTGTGGTGTTGTTAAAATGTGTTTATGTTGCGTTGCTATTATGGGTTACGATTGGTTATATGTTATTGTATGTGTTGTGTTGCTATATGAGTCATGTGTTTACTGCTGTGACTGATTTAGTGGTATTCTATGTTTTATAGTTTTGCAGGTGTTGCTTATTTTTAAAATGTCGTAATGCGGTGTTATAGTGTGTTTGTAAATCTATTTATAGTATGTTGTGTAGTTGAAATGCTGTTAAAGTGTGTTTGTGTGTGTTTAATACTATGTATAGTGTTGTGTTACTATAATGCCGAGTCATTGATGGTGCATATGCATCAGTGATAGTGCTAGCACTCTGTGATAAGATGCAGTCAGTGATAGTGCTTGCCTCGTGATAATGATGCAGTCAGTGATAGTGCTTGAACTCAGGTGATAATGATGCCAGTCAGAGATAGTGCTTGCACTCGGTGATAATCGATGCAGTCAGTGATAGTGGCTTGCACTCGGTGATAATGATGCAGATCATGATATGCTTGCACTCGGTGATAATGATGCATCAGTGATAGACTTCACTCGGTGATAAATGATGCAGTCAGTGATAGTGCTTGCACTCGGTGTAATGATGCAGTCAGTGAATTGCTTGCACTCGGTGATAATGATGCAGTCAGAGATAGTGCTTGCACTCGGTGATAATGATGCAGTCATGATAGTGCTTGCACCGTGATAATGAAAGCATCAGTGATAGTGGCTTGCACTCGGTGATAATGATGCAGTCAGAATAGTGCGCTGCAGTTGATAAGCATGATGCCCTCGGTGATAATGATTGCCAGTGATAGTGCATGACAGTCCGTGATATGCATGATGCATGATCATGCAGGATGCAGTCAGTGATAGTGCATGATGCAGTCAGTGATAGTACATGATGCTAGTCAGGATAGTGCATGATGCAGTCAGTGAAAGTGCATGATGCAGTTATATGAATGATGCATTCAGTGATAGTGAATGATGCAGTCAGTGATAGTGAATGAAGCATTCAGTGATAGTGCTTGAGCAGTCAGTGATAGAGCATGTTGCATCAGAGATAGTGAATGATGCACTCAGTGATAGTGAATGATGCAGTCAGCCCAGAGGATTGGTAGTTGGGTACCACAACCAGCCCAGGGTACTATAGTTGGTACAACAACCAGCCCAATAATGGTAGTTGGTACAACAACCAGCCCAGAGTAACCTGTAGTGGTACAACATGCCAGCCCAGGGTAGTGTAGTTGGTACCACAAAAAGGCCGAGATTAACTTGTAGTAGGTAACAACAACCAGCCCAACGGTACTGATAATTGTACAAAAACCATCCCAGAGTTCTGGTAGCTAATACCACAACCAGTCCCAAGTATACTAGTAGTTGGTACCACAACCAGCCCAAGTACTGGTATTGGTACACAACCACCCAGAGTACTGGTAGTCGATAGAACAGAGCCAGCCCTGGGTACTGGTAAGTTGGTAAACAACCACCCCAAAAATAACTGTATTGTGCCACAAACAGCCTAGAGTACTGGTAATTGGTGCACAACCACCCAGAGTACAGTAGTTGGTACTACAACCAACCCCAGAATTCTGATAGTTGGTACAACAACCAGCCTAGAATACCGATAGTTTGGTACAACAACCACCAAGTACTGGTAGTTGGTACCACAACCAGTCCATACTACTGGTAGCTGTACAACAACAGCCCAAGAGTACTGGTATTGGTACAACAACCACCCCAGGTACTGTAGTGATAAAACAACCACACCAGATTACTGAGTATAACAACCACCTAGAGTACTGGATAGTGGTTACAACAACCAGCCTAGACTACTGGTACTTGGCACCACAATACAACCAAGAGTAGTAGAATACTGGTAGTTGGTACAACAACCAGTCCTGAGCACGGATAGTGATGTACTTATAGCAAACTCACAATCTCCTAGTTTCAGTAATTTTTACAAAAAAAAAAATTCTAAAAGGCATTGACGAACAAAATGAAAAAAATGATTACCACCACCCATCTTTCCCTTTATATGGAGGGTTTTAAAAAATTTACCCATAAACCAGGTAATCCGGCAAATTCCCATAATTAACTCCAATGGCTGAGTTGCCTATAAATTATCCAAATGGCTGGTAAATATTGATGAGCCTTGTATGGGCAAGTTTCTAACTTTAATGTTAAAAATAATAGTGATTTAGTTAAAAAAATTAAGCATTTGAACTGATTTAAATAATTACAGTATTATTTTCCTGTCATATCGTTATTTAAGAGAGCCCCATTTGACGCCTTAAGTTTCTTCTGAAGATCTCTGTACGACTTACCAGTCTGTGCCAGCAATCACTGAGCTGCTTAAGCTTTGCATTGTTGATGGAAAGTTTGTGTTTAATGGCGAGTTTTACACTCAAAGTTTCTTATGGAATTGAGAAATATTTCACCGGTCCATATCAATTTGTACCAGGGAAATTTTTTTGAAATAAGATTGCTGAACAGAATTCTTCCTGATGGGGCAAAATGCTTCAGATATATGGACATTGTTCTATGCTTAATGCCCAGGAATATAGATATAAACCATTTCTTATTTGAATTAAATATTCCAGCTCCGCCAGAAGGTTTACTGATGTTTTTAGATGTTTTAATGATGGTTTTACATGTTTCAATTACTGCGGTTTTACATGCTTTAATTATTAGGGCAGTGCATTTGCAGCCCCAGAGTTCATAGATTAGGAATTATTGAAGATTTATGAAATATCCCAAAAAATAATTTGACAAATCTATTAAAATTGCAAAAAAATACATTTTACAATTCAAATAAAAGACAAGGAAACCATTCAGCAGAGAATCTGTTGATTCTCCCGTACCAACAAAACTCTGCTGAATAATTTCGAATCAAAGTTTTATTTTAAAAATCTTGATACAGTTAAAAAAATATTAAAAAATACCCCCAAAATGCTGATGGCTGTGTCTATAAATTTTCCGGTAAGAAATGCACTGGAGTTTAAGGGGAAATTGGGAAAAATCTTGAACTAAGATTACAACAATATTAATTAGCATTAGAAGTGGACAAGAGGCTGATGCTTTGTTTAATTAATTTGAAAAAGACTAGAAATTGTATCATGTAAGCCCATGGTTGTATCAAGCAGGTTTATGGTTGTATCAAGCCGGTTCATGGTTGTATCAAGCAGGTTCATGGTTGTTATCAAGCAGGTTCATGGTTGTATCAAGCAGTTCTGATTGTATTCAAGCAGGTTCATGGTTGTATCAAGCAGGTTCATGATTGTATCAAGCAGGTTCATGGTGTATCAAGCAGGTTCATGGTTGTATCAAGCAGGTTCATGGTTGTATCAAGCGGTTCAGGTTGTATCAAAC
>NW_026469855.1:0-12598 GCF_026875155.1 Cherax quadricarinatus
AAAAAGGGAATTTTAAAACGGGAAAAAAATAATAATTTTTAAATTTTCTTGGTAAATAGTTTGTGGTGAGTTGTGCAAAGACCTATCCAAGTTGGATCGCGCGCGTCAGGTGTTTAATTTGTGGGACCTGATAGTGAGTGCTGGCCAACCCCTTATATAGCTTCTCCTTGGATGCTTACTTTCATAGTTCCTTGTAAATGTGAGTAGTCACGAAACGCTTGGAATTTCTCTATTCTTTCAGAGTGGTTTGTTTTGCATATTCTGAAATCACCTGTTTACTGTGTCTTATTGCATAATATTATTATATATATATATATATATAAATATATATTTTTATATATTAAAATATATTTTATAAAATATATATATATATATAATATACATGTGTGTGTGTGTTTTTCTAAGCGTATATGCACCTGGAAAAGAGAGAAGTGTAGAGGAGAGAATAGGTTTTGGGAATGATGAGTGAGTGTGTGGGGAGTTTTGAACCAAGTGTGAGAGTACTTGGGGTTTGGGGAAAACTTCAATGCTAAAGTGGGTAAATTTGGGTTGCCAGGGGTAAATGAAGATGGGGAGCCTTAATTGAGTTAAAATGTAGAAAGGGGTTTTTGGTAATAAGTAATACATATTTTATGAAAAAGAGGAAAAATAAAAATACAAGGTATGATATAGCACGAATAAAAGTAGTTTGTTAGATTATGTATTGGTGGATAAAAGGTTGATGGTAGGCTCTAAAGATTGTACACGTTTAAAAGAGGGGCAACTGATATATCGGATCATTATTTAGTTGTACTGCAGTTAGATAAGAGGTAGATGGGACAAGAGAAAATGGAAAACAAGAAGCAAGGAGGGAGGTGAAAGTGTTATAAACTAAGGGAGGAAGAAGTTGGGTGTGAGATATAAGCACTATTGGCAGAAAGGTGGACTGGTGCGGGTAGAGTAGTGGGGGGGTTGAAGAGGGTTGGAATAGTTTTAAAAATGCAGTTATTAGAATGTGGGGGAGAAGTTTGTGGTTATAGGAGGGGGGGTCAGGAGGAAAGAGGAGTGATTGGTGGAATGATGAAGTAAAGGGTGTGTAAAAGAGAAAAATGTAGCTTATGAGAGGTTTTTACAAAGCAGAAGTGTTATAAGAAAGGTGAAGAGAGAGGTGAGAGACTCTAAAAGGGGGCAGATGATAGAGTGGGAGAGGCACTTTCAAGAATTTTGATGAGAATAGAAAAAAAATTGAGTGAGATTAACAAGTTAAGAAAACCTAAGAAATGAATGGATTTGTCATTAAAAAAAGGTAGGGGAGTTTGATGAATAGATGGAGGTATTGGGTAGATGGCAACGAACATTTTGAGGGAACTTTTAACTATAGGACGATGAAAGGGACGGGATAATTTCATGCATTGGCGAGGGAAGGTATAACCTTCTTTTAGGAAGTGAAGAAGGAGCAGGTGTGAGTGTGGGGGAGGTTAGCGTGAGGCATCAGTTAAGTAGAATGAAACGAGGGAAAAAAGCAAGCTGGAAACTGAGGGGATCATGACAGAAAATTGGAAATAGCTGGCGGGGCGATATAGCGTTGAGGAGTTGCTTGGTATTTCTTTGTCTAATAAATGTATGAAAGAGGGGGAAGGTACCTAGGGATTGGCAGAGAGCAATGTATAGTTCCTTTATTATAAAGGGAAGGGGGGACAAAAAATTGTCAAAATAATAGAGGAATAGTTTACTGATTATACCAATTAATGTGTATGGTTAGGGTTATTATTGAAAGATTTAGAGGCCAAGACAGAATGTATGATTGCGGATATGAGCAAGGTGGTTTTAGTGTTTTAGAGTGGGTTGGGGATGTGTAGATAAAAGTGTTTACATTGAAGCATATATGTGACTATTTAAGATAAAGGTAGGGGAAATTTTTATTGCTTTTATGGATTTAGCAAAAAAGGGCATTGATTTAGAGTGGATGGGGAGCAATATGGCAGATTGCTGCAAGTATTTGGAATAGGTGGTAAGTTACTAAATGCTGTAAAGATTTTTTATGAGGATAGTGAGGCTCAGGTTAGGGTGTGTAAAAGAGAGACTACTTCCTGGTAAAAGTGGGGTCTTAGACAGGGATGTGTAATGTCACATGGTTGTTTAATATATTTATAGATGGGGCTGTAAAGAAGTAAATGCTAGGGTGTTGGGGAGAGGGCTGAGATTAAATTATTGGGAATCAAATACAAAATGGGATTTGACAACAGTTACATTTTGCTGAGATACTTTTGCTTATGGGAGATTCTAAAGAAAAATTGCCCAAGGTTAGTGGACGAGTTTGGGAGGAGTGTGTAAAGGTAGAAAGTTGAAAGTGAACATAGAAAAGAGAAAGGTGATGAGGGTATCAAATGATTTAGATAAAGAAAAATTGGATATCAAATTGGGAGAGGCGGAGTATGGAAGAAGTGAAGTTTTCAGATATTTGGGAGTTGATGTGTCAGCGGATGGATGTAATGAAGAATGAGGCAAACCATAGAATTGATAAAGGAAAAAAAGGTGAGTGGTGCATTGAGGTATATGTGGAGAAAAAAGAACATTATCTATGGAGGAAAAGAAGGAAAGTATGAAAGTAAAGTGGTACCAACACTCTTATATGGGTGTGAAGTTTGGGGGTTGCAAATACTGCAGCGAAAAGGCGGTTGAAGGCAGTGGAGATGTCCTGTCTAAGGGCAATATTGGGGTGTAAATATTATGCAGAGAATTCTGAGTGTGGAAATTGGAAAGGTTAGTTAAATGTTTAGTAACGTCTGAAGAGGGGTGGGGGTGGTTTGGTTTTAGAGAGATGGGATTAAATTAGAAGACACGGAAGGTAATAACTGTGGGGAGAAGGCGGGGTAGGGATCGTCCTGAAAGGGGAGGGATGAGGTAAGGAATTTTGTTGGGCGAGGGGCTTGGACTTCCACAAGCGTGAGTGAGCATGTTGATTAGAAGTGAATGGAGATGAATGTATTTGAGACTAGGACTGTTGGGGTGTGAGCAGGGTAATATTTAGTGAAGGATTTAGGAAAACTGGTTATTTTCATATAGCTGGACTTGAGTCCTGGAAATGGGAAGTACATGACCTGCACTTTAAAGGAGGGGTTTGGGATATTTTGCAGTTTGGAGGGATAATGTTGTGTATCTTTTTATACGTTAAATGCTCTACGCTGTTGTATTATGGCAAACCTCTGCAGAAACAGTGATATGTGTGAGGTGGAAGTGTTGATTCTTTTGGGACAAATTTTTCTTATTTTCGGGTCACCCGCCCAGTGGGGAAGACGGGTTTCACCGGTTTTAAGGGCCTCAACACTTAAAAACAAATACTCAATCCAGCACTTGGTGAGGTTTTCGAGAGGCTGCTGTCTGAACTCACCAAATTTTCCAACCTGTGCCTGGCTGGCGGTTTGGTCCACACGAAGGCCATCAGACCCTTTTTCTTTGGTGTGCCTCATTGTGTGCACTCCGGAGACAAAAGGATGGGGGGGTGTTTTTGCTGGTGGAATCAGGCCAGCATTGACAGTGGGGTAACCAACCTTCGGCGCCTAGTCGCCAAGGCTGCAGTTAAGAAGGGTGAGGTCAAGAGGGCTGCTCAATGCTGAAACAAACTCAGATGGTTTCGGCGTTCAAACAGGGCTGTGAAGCAGCTGCCACGCAGCACGAGTATATATCAAAAACATGTTCCTATGAAAAAGCCTTGGTCAAATTGGACTTTGCCAATGCTTTCAACTCAGTCAGAAGGGATGCTGCCTCTCCAGGACAGTTTATAGAAAACTTCCCTTCCCTTTATCCACTTCATAGGAACGTGTTATGTGTGACTCTCCAAACTATTGTTTGGGGACCATGAAATTGACATGTGTGAGGGCGTGCAACAGGGGGACACCTCTCGGCCCCCTTTCTATTTTGTTTGGGCATCATGGGAAGTCACGGAGGCACTCTCCAGCGAGCTCAATATAGGTCCTGGACGACGGCACCCTAGCTGGCACAACAGTATCTCTCCTGGAGGACATCAGTAAAATTAAAGACACATGGAGAAAGCCTGGCCTTCTGTAAACCCCAACAAATGTGAAATAGTTTCTACCATCAACAGAGTAATCCAGAATATTAGTTACCGCTTTTCCAGGAGCAGAGCCATTGATCCAGCCAATAGCACTCTCCTCGGTGTATCCTTCTTGGGTCCATTGCCATCGATCTGATCATAGGAAAAAAGTCTCAGACCTCCCGGACGATGGAATGCAGGATGGAAAAAGACATTGACACACCACGATGCCTTCTACCTACTCACCAGGTGCCTGTCAACCCCAAAACTTACCTATTTTCTGAGATGCTCCCACAGCCTTCAGCAGTCCAAACTCAAGGAATATGACTTCCTCTCCATGAAGGTCATGCTTGAGGGTGTATTGAATCTTTCCCTTGACGATGGACAAGGGGTTCAAGCCTCACTTCCGGTCAGGCTTGGAGGGCTAGGAGTACGCAGAAGATCCTCCCAGATTGCTTCTACCAGATTTCCATCTCTTCATTGCTCATCATACGAGTTGATAAGACAAATTCTTCATGACACACATACCTCAGTGACTCCAGCAGGAATAGAAGACCCTAGCTATGTCAGTGCCATCACCGAAGGGAGACTCTTGCTGCTCCAGCACCAAACCTAGGGCAGCACTGGCTCACAAAAACAGTCCAAGCTGGTAGATAGCAATTGCTGAAAAGGGCTTGCCAACATGCTCAAGGCTGCAACATCAGATTGGGAGATTGCGTCTCCAGGCTCGTGACGTGCACATCACTCCGGGGACTTCCTCAAACAGTTCCCATTATCGGAATGGGAAACGCGAATCGACCCTAAGACCTCGTATTGCAGTGGCTCTGCGGCCTTGCTAGCCCCAATTCACACAGAATATATGTTGTATTTGAGGCGGAAGTGCAGCAAGACCAATACCGGTTACATGGTCTTAAACTGTTCCAAAACCAAGGGCTGGCATGGCAAGACACAATGGAGTGTCAACGTCATCATTTAAGAGAACCCTTGACTACAGCTTGGTTGCCCTGCCGAGAGGGAAGCCACGATCACTTGCAGCAAACAATACCCACACCCAGCAAACCCGCCCGACGGGATCACCATCTATCCTTGGAAGAATGCAAGCTCTAAAGCATTCGGGGGTCTATACCTTGTGCCCACACTGGCTGACACCTATATTCCATCCACAGTGTGGGCGACAGGGAGGAGCTGCTGACCACCAGGGAGGAGTAAAAGATCAGCAAGTACAGGGACATTAGCCAACAGGTATCAATTTTGCAAGTGGGCATCAGAGACCTTGGGATTACATGGGGAAAAAATGCCACACGTTTTCCTTAAAGAAATGGGTTCCAGACTCATCGACACACCAGGGACCCAAGGGCAGCTACTTTCATGTTCCAGCGGCACTCAGCGTCGCCATCCCAGAGGGGGAAATGCTTGCTGCATACTTGGCTCACGTCCAGCTCGGTGGAGCTGGAGGGAAATTTCATCATCTTTGATGCCATTGTGCCATTGTAATTCATGTTTATGTTTTTTTGTTAAATGTATTTTGTTTTTATTAAATAATGTTCACAAGAATAAAAAAATATATAGGGGGTGGGTGGAGAAGAAATATTCAAACAGCTCGAGGAGAATCTTGAGTTTTCCCTGAGGCACGTTTATTGTTTATCTGAGGATTGAGGGTCCCCATTCCAAGCTATAGAGGTGGTACTTTCCCTATTATATATTATATATATATATATATATATTATATATATATAGATATATATATATTTATTTATATAATATATAAATATATATATATTATACACATAAGAAAGAGCAGACATGAGAGACTGAGAGAAAAAAAAAGAGAGAGAGAGAGAAAGAGAGAGAGAGGCAGAGAAGAGGAGAGAGAGAGAGAGAGAGAGAAAGGAGAGAGAGAGGGGAGGAGAGAGAGAGAGAGCAGATGGGAGAGATGAGAGAGAGGACGAGACGGGAGAGGAGAAGAAGACCGAGAGACGATTCGGAGATCGAGAGAGAGTGAGAGCTAGAGGAGGAGAGGAGATTCAAACTGCGATCTAGCGTGTGCTTACCCCAGCAAATTAACCTATTTGAAATTACTTAGAAAGTTATGAAAAATATGACCACACAGATTGGTACTGACAAGAGACTTGATTCAAAATTTATACATACATGCTAATATTTTCTTTCGACCATGGCTGTGACCTAAAAGTAATCAGTAGTCTTAATAGTTTAGCAGTCAGAAGCTTTTGATTAGCGAACCAAAACCTAAGTCTATAGGAGAAATTAAAGTCAGTTATTATTAGTGTCTGAACACTGCCGTGAGGTATTACAAGAATTAACTGGTCTCTCAGAAATTCTCCAGGATACTAGCAGGTCTGATGCACTATATGCGATACTGAAAATTAATCTGAAATTTGCCTTGGTGATGTGAAGAGATTCCGACTAAAGCACCGTTTTGACGCACTACATAATGATCACTCATCAGAAGCGTTGGATATACAATTTAGGTACAAAATGTCAAATTGCTGGAAAAATGGGATTGGCTTGTGTAATCACTCTTGTTGACACTGTCACAAATATTGTTTAGTTTTAGCATTCAACGATGATTTTGTGTAGATATATATGGTTTTTTGGTGCTGGAAAATTTTAGCCTCGAGCGAAGCGAATTTATATCAACAAAACGTTTTAGTATGTTCATCCAGCGTTTGTGAGTTAAACTGAGTGTGAGAGGCGGAGAAGAGAGATGAGGGAGGAGAGGAAGATGAGAGACATCTGGCCCAAGATGACTCCCAATTCATCCTGTTCCATACTTGTATGTTTCATAATAATAAAATGCTTTCAAATGAGCTATGTTTAGGTAACAGCTCTTAGCTTGCCAATAAAGATTAGGAATCCTTAAAACTGTAAATAGCTTGTCAACAAGCTAGAGATCCTAACCTAGCCTGTCAATCCCTGTGTAAAGAGAGAGGGAGAGAGAGAGAGAGAAGAGGAGAGAGAGAAGAGAGAGAGAGAGAGAGACGAGAGAGAGAGAGGGACGAGAGTAGAGAGACGAGAGAGAGAGAGGAGCTATTGGGGTAAGACAAAGCAGAAGACTTTTAAATCAACACTGAAGCAATATATTCTGTTGAACCGCCTGTTTCTTGCTTTTCAACGACTGTCGTGAGCTACCTGAGGGAGAGGCATGATTAGGAAAATTGTGCCATAACAATAATGGAAATGGTATTGAAAAATCCAGGAGGATAAAACATGATAGTGAGCGTTGGGCTATAATTATTTCTACGGTTTATTATGAATGTTGGTTTCTTAAATTAATCATATACTCCACTGGCACAGAGTTGTGTTGCACTAGTGGATCGGCTTCTGGTAGCCATTAGTTCTGTTGTGACTATGACAACTTTATTCGCGTACCTCGTTGTTAATGACAGTCCTGATTTAGCCACTAGGTTAGTGCGGGTTTGGTGAATGGTGGGCAAGGCAGCGAGTGTCCATGGCAACAATCTCCTCTATTCTCTGATGTGTCATGTAAACAAAAATTGCATTAAGTTCGTGTTTGCTTATCTTCTGCCTCGTAGATTAGATTCATTCCATGTTTCCTTTATGGACCATTTCGCTTTCAGATAATTCTCGTGTCTGAAAGTTTCTAAAACTGCTTAGTATCTTAAGGATCTGAAGAGACTGTTTCATAATCTCATGTATCGAAGATTCAAATATACTGAGTGCTTTCAATCCATTTTTTTCATAGTTTGGTTCTGGGTGATCTTACGAATTTAATTTGTTTATCGTTTAACCCTCTCTATATCTTATGTTTGTTAATACAGCATCTGAATCACACAACACCTGTTGAGATAATACAGGTCCAACGCCCCTATGTCAAACACAACATATGGGATCGCACAAATGGCTCAGAACAATTGAGGTCAATACAACACATGTTGGGTCACACAAAAATCAACAGTAAAAAAATGGAAATAACACATTAAGCATCAATACAACACCTGGAGCCACTGTAATTCCTTGGATCAATCAACACTGCCTTTAAGCTCCAACACTTAGAGTCAACACATGATCTGGGGAACCAAGACATCTAGGGTCAACACAAGACCTGAATCATCGTAACACCTGGGGTCAACAGAATATCTTGGCTTAAATACTAAGACCTGGGAGGACCACAAAAAAGGGGATTAAGGAGGCTTAGTGTTCGCAAGGAATACTCAAAGGGACTAACCCAAATCGGTTCTTTTCCTAGGTGAGTTGCGGAGGAGGTTATACAAAAGTAAGATAAGGGACAAGATTAACCCACTTAAGAGTAACTCTGGTCAGATCACTGACAGTGCGATATGGATATATGTGAAATTTCTCAATACCTACTTCCACTCAGTTTTTACCCAGGGAAATACTAGTGATATTCCTGAAATAATACCCCGATTATGTAGAACAGGACGATCATAATAAACTTGCACGATTGCGGTGACTAGTGACATGATTTCAGACAATATGTCGAAACTAAAACTAGCAATTCCCAAGGTCCTGATGAAATGTTTGCAAGGGTCGTTAAAGGAAGGAAAAGAGGAACTTGCATACCTTTGTTAATCTTTTTAAGATATCACTACAAACTGGCAAGTGCAGGTGACAGGTCTTGGATTCGAACTTTAGACCAATAAGCCTTACCTCCCATGGTGGGAAAATTTTGGGATCAATAATTGCGAAGCAATTCGTAGCCATCTTGACAGGCACAGATTGATTAATGAATCTCAACTTCACGGTTTTACAAAAGGGGGACAATGCTCGTTCCTTGTTTACGAATTTATCTAACATGCTTTCACCAAGGTGTTTGAGGATACACCGGTCAGATCACGGTAATGAAATTATGATATTGTGTATGTATGTGAAAACCTTCAGTAAGGCTTTCGATCATAGAGTCCCACATCAGAGGGCTACTGAGGAACTTAAGGCACACGGAATAGGGAGTGAGAATTTTTTTCCTGGGTAGAGGCATGGCTGACAAATAGGCAGCAGAGACTATTGCAAAAATTGGGAGAAATCAGAATGGGGGCACCGTCACAAGCAGTGTTCCTCTTATATCTAGAGTATAATTAATAGAAGTCCTCAGGTTGTTTTCAACTCTTTATATCCTTGGTTAGGCCTCATTTAGACTATTACTGCACAGTTCTGGTCACCCCCGTATTACAGAATGGATATAAATGCTCTGGAAAACGTACAGAGGAGGATGACGAAAGATGATCCCATGTATCAGAAATCTTCCCTATGAGGATAGTCTGGGTCATGAATCTGCACTCTCTCGAGAGGCGTAGAATTACAGGGGGATTGATCGAGGTGTATAAAGGGAAAACAGGAATAATTGTTGTTTTTTTGTTGTTTGTCCGTCGATTCGACGGTATAAATAGCGTGCTGAAAACTTTCCATCCAAGTACAGACTAGCAGCAATGGTTCAAGTTGGAAAAAATTCAGGTTCAGGAAGGATATAGGAAAGTACTGGTTTTGGTGATTAGAGTTGAGGTGAGTGGAACAAACTTCCGAGTATCAGTTATTCAGGCTAAAAACGTTGTGTAGTTTAAAAATAGGTTAGATAAATACTTGAGATGGTGTGGGAGGGTGGTGTGTTGGATACCAGCTTGTCCTAGATTGTGATGCTGGGTCTGGTGCCGTGCTCCTTCCTTGAGTGGAGGTGACCAGATGGGTGGGTCATAGGGCTAATCGCGGTGGGGGGACCTGGACCTGCTCCGCATGGGTAGTAGGCCTGTTGCAGTGTTCCTTCTTTCTTATCGTTACTTGAAGGTTCACAGATGCCTTAGGCTCTCGACTTCATTCTAAATTCGTAAGCGTTACTAGTTCTGGCCAGTGAGTGTTTTATTTTACTAGTTTTTTCCATAATTTCTTCAGAGACTAAATATTTTAATGTTTTTGTGATAAAGAAACAGAATTTAAGATCATTATCCATATGCCAATTTAAATATTTTTTTAATATATTTTCCTAAAGTAAGTAGACTGGAAATAATGACATTTCGTGATCTCTCTCCTCACACCTAGGGATCAAATTTATTGGGGTCAAAGTAACACCTGGGCATACGCAACGGCCTAGGACCCATACAAACCTAGGGTCAAAAGAAATGTATATTCTCATCATAATACCTGGGGCGAGGCGCAAACACAATAAGGTCAGCACAACTTATAGCATCATCAAACACCTTTGTGTTAAACACACAACTTTATCAACACAACACCTGAGGTCAACACAATGCCTGTGGTCAACTCAACAGATGGGGCCAACATTTACCCTTGGAGTGTGAACTAAACACTTTAGGTCAAACAAATACCTGGTTCAACTCAGCACTCTGGAGGTCAACACAACCACCTAGGATGCTTCATATAATTTGGGGTCACTAGAAAATAAGGTTCAACACAATAGGTGAAAACAACTCACGAGGTCAAACACAACATACATAGCTCATCGCAACACCTGATACAGTAACGTACTGTGGTTAAATTCAACATATAGAGTCAACCACACAGTCCTCGTCAAGGAAAAATACTATGATGCCCCAGTCGATAAGCAATACTGAAATTCTGCAGTTGCCTTACAGTACTTGCTGTTGGAACATTCAGTGTTGAACCACCACTCAGTGGTGTAAGATTGAAGGCACCACTTAGCAACATTATGGGAATCTTTATTCAGGTAAAACGTTTAGGCACACAGTGGGTTTCATCAGTCCAATACAAAGTAGAAAGGTGTAAGGGAGAGAAGGGAGTTTGGGGTTTATAGTCTCTCAGCCTGGAGTCGATGTGTTAGTCCATCAAATCCTTCTTTTTCCCCTTACACCTTCTATTTTGTATTGGACGATGAATTACTGTGTGGCGAAACGTTTCCTGAATAAAGTTTCCCCATATGTTGCAAAGTGTCTCAATCTTCATCTTGTCGGTTTTTAAAACCATTTATCAAAAACCCTTAGTGGTGTCTTTTTTTCCCCCAAACCCCCCCCACTTTCGTGGTGTCTGGTCTTCCTGAAAAACACCACCCCCCCATCAATGGTTCTGTGTTTTTCCTCCAACCACCATTTCAGTGGTGTTGGTCTTCCTCCAACCCCCAACCCACAGGGGTCGGGCCCTCCAAAAACCCACCCCAGTGGTGTGTTTCTTCCTCCAACCACCACCCTCGTGGGTTGGGTCTCCCTCCAAACCCCAAAACCTGTCAGTGGTGCCTGGGTGGTCTCCCTCAACAACCCCCCAAACCCCCCAGGGTGTTGGGTTTCCTCCAACCCCCCCCCAACCCCTCATGGTGTTTTTGGGTTTCTTCCTCCAACCCACCCCCCCTCATGGTTTTGGGGTTTTCCCCCTCCAACATACCACCCTCAGGGGTGTCTTTTCTCCCCCAAAACACCCCCCACCCCCGCGGCTTCTCTCGGTGGGGGTGATTTGAATGATAAGTTACGGCCTTTGGATGATGCACACTCAGTGACCGGTAACTTTGCCTCAGCATTGGGTTTTCATTTAAAAACTTCCAAAAACCCCCACCTGACCACAACTTCTTACTCACTCACCCTTACCCGAACGCCCAAAACGGCCCCACTACAACGCCCGCCATTCCACACAGCACCCAATCAACAACAAGACATACCCACTCCTGCAAAATGCTCAGTAAATTAAGCTTTTTAATCTTGTGGGGGATGAATTAAATTTTTTGTGTTTGTAAATGATTGTCGTGTGTTTCACTCTATTTTAAAATTTTGGTTCATGTAAGAACAATAACCCCCCAGTGTATGTATAAAATATGTTGTTGTATTATTTAAAGATGGTAAGGCTGTCGTTATAAAAAATAATGAATACCCTTTAAAAATACATACTTATATCTGTACCAATTTTTAAACTGTTTTGTGAAAGTGTAAGGTTACCTACTGCTAATCCTAAATATCACTTTCATTTTTGAATCAGTTTCACCTGTAATTTAGGTTTTTGGAAACCTGAGTCCCAGGTCGTCAGAATCGTCCTAGGGAAAGGGTTAGGAATCCCTGATAATAAAGATTTAAAGTGAAAAGTAGGGAAAAATAAAACCCGCACATAGGAGACAAGCTTATGGGCGCTGGTTTTTTTCTCCTATTGCGGGTTGTGTATTGTTCCCGTCCGGTGTTGTGTCTTTAATTCTTTGCAGGAGAGGGGCGTGAGTCAGTGGTGAGGATATTGCCCCTTTATGTTACGTTGTTATGACTTGGCCACAAGCTGGTACGATTTGGGATTACAGGATTCGTCGTAATGTGATTTGAAGTTTGTAAAAAGGGTTAATAAAACATGTATTTAAGTAAAATCAGTCATTATACCATTAATTGTATTAGTTGCCAAAAAAGTAGATGGAAGCGATCAAAAAATTTATATTAAAAGCGTGCAGAAAAAAATTTTTTTTTTGCGTTCTTTAAACAAATTTTTTGACTAGTTATAGTGAATTACGTTAATTTTTTGCCCGGTATTGACTTTGGTTAAAATTTTTTGCAAGTAAAAATTATCAATTTATGAAAAGACAACTTGCAACAGTTGGGAAACTCTTGTTTAAACGTTTCGCTGTGGTAGGCTTCT
>NW_026469856.1:0-12081 GCF_026875155.1 Cherax quadricarinatus
TAGTAAACTTAGGGAGCTAGTCACTCTTTGCCCTCTACTATCTCCCTTTGTTGATCAATTGATTTGCCATTACTAGCAACTTTATTTTGAATATTGTCTTTAAACATATCCCTGAGGTATCCCGGTAATAACTGCTGTTTTTAACCCTAATGCTGCAGCCTGATTGTTTCCCACAAACACCCATACCTCTATAATCTATCAGTTTAAATTCCTAGACAAGTCATCAATTACCCTCTCAATTGAATTGGCTAATGCAACCACTCTATCCCCGGAGAGATGAACCCCATCCCTTGCATACATATCACGTTTGCCAAAGAATAGGTCACAGTTATCAATGAATGGGATTGCAAGTTACTTGCAGTACATGTCTAGCCAGCAATTTATACCAATTGCCCTAGACATCCATTCACTGCCCACTCTTTTTCTAGGCAAGATGCTACATGTGACTGGGATCCCTCCCTTAGACCTAACTACTTCTATGGCTGACCTGTACTTAACCAGCAGCTCATCTCTCATGCCCTTCCCAATGTCATTACCCCCATCACTAAGACAGATAATGGGCTTGTTTCCATTACCTGCCATAATATTATCCAACCTGCTGACTATGTCACCAACACCAGCTCCAGGAAGGCACACTCTGTTCTATAATAAGTTTTCTTAGCTGTCAGCAAGGCAGATTCCATAAACATCTTAGGATATCGCAGTTTTTTGACAATGTCAAATATTTTCCTAATTACTTCATCTAGGAACTCCGGACTGCACACTCTATAGGCTCTTAAAAACATAGTAAGAAATCCACTTCTTTTGCCTCTAGTCTCATGGTTGTAATAGTAGTGAATGTATGAGCGCACACTGGTGGCCACCCTATATTCTGTAAACTTAAACTTTCTCTCAGCCCGGTAGCCCTTGTGGCTAAGCGCTTCTTTTTTATTATAATAATAATAATAATATCAGCCCGGTGTATCAACACGTATAAGAATGGAAGTTTACAGCCCACCTCTTTCTCCATGGTGAATTTAATAGACTGGACTAAAGCGTTAAGTCTTGGTAAAAATGTATCCAGGGTTATATTATTTGGCCAAAGACACAAAATGTCATCAACATATATGAGCCATTCACCTCTACATGGCAGGATATCTTTCAATAGTCTAACCTCGAAAAATTCCATATACAGATTGATCAATAAGGGAGACAACGGATAACCCATAGCCATTCCTTATTTTTGAGCACAATATTTCCCCTCAAACTCAAACTTGCAATCAGCTACATACTCTACAGACATTTCGCCAACCAGTGACTTTTTCAATACGTTTGACCAATGGGAAAAATTCAAACAAGTGGCATAGGAAGTATTCAGAGTCAAATTGAGAAAAGAAACCGTACTTGAAAATTTATAAAGCTCAGAATGGATGACAGAGAAGCTATTGAAAATTTGGCAGAAAGGTATGGACTTCTAGGAAGTTTAAGTTTATTTTTGGCTATTGTCAAGAGAAACTAGACCGTTACAAGAATATCATAATATATAATACCAACAATGATGTATAATAATATATAAAACCAACAGTTTGATAAGTAAGACACGTGTGCAACAGCTAGGGATCTTTATTACAATAGCATATATATTATTGTAACCACGGATGAGTGGTATTGATCAGTAACAACACTGCGCTAGCCAAGGATTCGAGCCCATGTTGCTCTGGCCCGCCATTGTAAGCCAGAACCACATGACGCCTTAACCCACAGGACTACCCAATCCTACAAGAACCAAGCACTCAGCCAAGTTAGGTGTGTTACTCTTGGTCATAGGATATACGGTAGTGTGGGAGCTTGTAATCTAATTTCATTCTCATCCCTGTTTGGTACACTAGCCTACTAGCAGCACATACATATTTTTGTAACCTCGGACGAGTGGTATTAATTAATCAATAACAACACTGCAGTTCTGGCTCACAGTGGCGGGCCAGTACAACATGGGTTTGAATCCTTGGCTAGCACAGTGTTGTTATTGATCAATACCACTCATCCGTGGTTACAGTAATATATATATGCTGCTCGTAGGCTAGTATACCAAACAGGGATGAGAATGAAATTAGCTTGCAAGCTCCCACACTACCGTATGTCCTCGGACCAAGAGCAACACACCTAACTTAGCTGGGTGCTTGGTTCTTGTAGGATTGGGTGGTCCTGTGGGGTTAAGGTGTCATGTGGTTCTGGCTTACAATGGCGGGCCAGTACAACAAGGGTTCAAATCCTTGGTTAGCACAGTGTTATTGATTTTATATAAAAATATATTATATATATATATATATATATATAATATATATATATATATATATATATTTTATATAAAATATATATTATATATATATATATATATGTCGTGCCGAATATGTAAAGCTGGTCAATTTGCAAGAACTCATTTAAAATTAAGCCCTTTCTGAAATTTTCTCTTATACGTTTAAAGATATATTTTTTTCTTTAAATGTTAATGTAAAAAAGTTAATTTTGCACCAAAAGAATCTTAGAAAATTTTACCTAATCTTTTTAAATAACAAGGGGCAATTTATTTTAGCCTAACTCAACTAAATGTATTTTAAATTTTTTTTAACAATAATTTAATACTAAACAAACACAGTGAAATATATTTTTTTTCGATAGGTTCAGAATGATTTTTGGCGAAAATTAAATTGCATACACAAATTTTCCATTGTCCTATAAGGAAAGATGAGCGTTGTATTTAAGCCAAGATGGCAAGTTCTGCCTATTCGGCACGACATATATATATATATATATATATATATATATAAAAATATATATAAAAATATATATATATATATATAATATATATATATATATATAAATTTGTATGTATGTATGTGTGTTTGTGTGTGTGTGTGTGTGTGTGTGTGTGTGTGTGTACTCACCTATTTGGGGTTTTGCAGTGGTCGAGTCCTAGCTCCTGGCCCCGCCTCTTCACCGTTTGCTACTGGGCCCTTTCTCTCCCCGCTCCATGAGCTTTAAAAAACCTCGTCTTAAAACTGTGTATGGTTCCTGCCTCCACTACGTCATTTTTTTAGGCTATTCCCCTGCCTTTCAACCTATGACTGAAGAAATACTTCCTACTATCTCTTTTGACTCATTTGTGTCTTCAACTCCAATTGTGGCCTCTTGTTTCTGTGTCCCCCTCCCTGGAACATCCCGTCTTTGTCCACCTTGTCTATTCCACGCAGTAAATTTTTTATGTCGTTATCATGTCTCCCCTGACCCTCCTGTCCTCCAGTGTCGTCAGGCCGATTTCCCTTAAAACTTTCTTCATAGGACCTTCCCCTTGCTCTGGAACTAACCTTGTCGCAAACCTTTGTCCTTTCTCTAGTTTCTTGACGTGCTTTATCAAGTGCGGGTTCCAAACAGGTGCTGCATACTCAAGTATGGGCCTGACATACACGGTGTACAGTGTCTTGAATGATTCCTTACTAAGGTATCGGAAAGCTGTTCTCAGGTTTGCCAGGCGCCCATATGCTGCAGCAGTTGTGTGTGTGTGTGTGTGTGTGTGTGTGTGTGTGTGTGTGTGTGTGTGTGTGTATGTGTACTCACCTAGTTGTGCTCACCTAGTTGAGGTTGCGGGGGTCGAGTCCGAGCTCCTGGCCCCTCCTCTTCACTGATCGCTACTAGGTCACTCTCCCAGAGCCGTGAGCTTTATCATACCTCTGCTTAAAGCTATGTATGGATCCTGCCTCCACTACATCGCTTCCCAAACTATTCCACTTACTGACTACTCTGTGGCTGAAGAAATACTTCCTAACATCCCTGTGATTCATCTGTGTCTTCAACTTCCAACTGTGTCCCCTTGTTACTGTGTCCAGTCTCTGGAACATCCTGTCTTTGTCCACCTTGTCAATTCCTCTCAGTATTTTGTATGTCGTTATCATGTCCCCCCTATCTCTCCTGTCCTCCAGTGTCGTCAGGTTGATTTCCCTTAACCTGTCCTCGTAGGACATACCTCTTAGCTCTGGGACTAGTCTTGTTGCAAACCTTTGTCACTTTTTCTAGTTTCTTTACGTGCTTGGCTAGGTGTGGGTTCCAAACTGGGGCCGCATACTCCAATATGGGCCTAAAGTACACGGTGTACAGGGTCCTGAATGATTCCTTATTAAGATGTCGGAATGCTGTTCTGAGGTTTGCTACTCGCCCATATGCTGCAGCAGTTATTTGGTTGATGTGCACTTCAGGAGATGTGCCTGGTGTTATACTCACCCCAAGATCTTTTTCCTTGAGTGAGGTTTGAGTCTCTGGCCCCCCTGACTGTACTCCGTCTGCGGTCTTCTTTGCCCCCCCCAATCTTCATGACTTTGCAACTTGGTGGGATTGAACTCCAGGAGCCAATTGCTGGACCAGGTCTGCAGCCTGTCCAGATCCCTTTGTAGTTCTGTCTGGTCTTCGATCGAGTGAATTCTTCTCATCAACTTCACTCATCTGCAAACAGGGACACCTCAAGAGTCTATTCCTTCCGTCATGTCGTTCACAAATACCAGAAACAGCACTGGACCTAGTGACTGACCCCTGTGGACCCCGCTGGTCACAGGTTGCCCACTCTGACACCTCGCCACGTACCATGACTCGCTGCTGTCTTCCTGACAAGTATTCCCTGATCCATTGTAGTGACTTCCCTGTTATCCCTGCTTGGTCCTCCAGTTTTTGCACCAATCTCTTGTGTGGAAAATGGTGTCAAACGCCTTCTTGCAGTCCAAAATATGCAATCCACCCAACCCTCTCTCTCTGTCTACTGCTGTCACCATGGTCATAGAACTCCAGTAGGTTTGTGACACAGGATTTCCCGTCCCTGAATCCATGTGGCTGATGTTGATGAGATCGGTTCCTTTCTAGGTGTTCCACCACTCTTCTCCTGATAATCTTCTCCATGATTTGTATACTATAATGTCGTGACACTGGTTGTAGTTTAATGCTTCGTGTCTGTCTCCTTTTTTAAGATTGGATACATTTTGCTGTCCTTCCCTGCCTCAGGCAATCTCCCTGTTTCGATAGATGTATTGGATATTGTTGTTAGGGGTACACATAGGCCTCTGCTCCTCTCTCAATACCCATGGGGAGATGTTATTCTGGCCCCATTGCCTTTGAGGTATCTAGCATCACTCAGAAGCCTCTTCATTCTCCTCGTTGTGTGCCTGTGTCCAGCACATGGTGGTGTGCCCCCACCTCTCCGGTCTTTCTGGAGCCCCTTCTGGTCTCCTCTGTGAACACTTCTTTGAAATCTCTTGTTGGTGTTTCCTCACATATTCACGGTCATTTCTTGTTGTCTCTCTTCTTCCCTTCCTTAGCTGAATACTGGTCCTTGACTGTTGTTTTCCTCCTGATGTGGTCTGTAAACAGTTTCGGGTCAGATTTGGGCTTTTGCTGCTATGTCGTTTTCATATTGTTTTGGGCCTTCCTTCTTATTGTGCATATTCGTTTTCTGGCTATACGACTGCTCTCATATTCTCCTGGGTCCTTCGCCTTCTATATTTCTTTCATTCCCTAGCACACTTGGTTTTTGCCTCCCCTGCACCTTTTGGTAAACCATCGGGCTCATCTGGCTTTATCATTATTCCTGTTACACCTTGGGTACAAACCTCTCCTTCAGCCTGCTGTTCTCTGTCCCACTGAAATCCCCGTTTAGGAAGTTCCTCATTCCTGTGTAGTCCCTTTTCTTGTAGGTTGCTTCATTCGTCCTGGCTACCTGCTTTCCCTCCACTTGTAGCTCTACTGTGTATTCGAAGCTTAAAACCACATGGTCACTGCCCCATGGGGTCTTTCTTATGTGATGTCCTTGTATCTGCACTACTCAAGGTGAATTCTAAGTCCAGCTTGTTGTTCATCCTCTCCTCTCACTCTTGTAGTGTCCTTACGTCTTGGCACATGAAGTTTTCCGTACCACCCTCCTTCATCTTAGCCCTCCATGTAATCTTGGCACCCATGTGGGTCAAGTTCTCCAATCCGATCTCTTGTGGTTAAAGTCACTCATGCTAGGAGTTTGCCATGCATGCATGAGCTCTTCTGGCCACTCTAGGCCAGTGTGTCAACCATCGCTCTATTGCTCTCGTCGTACTCTTGCCTTGGCCTCTGCGAAGATTCTGTGGTGGGTTATACATCATGCTAATACCACCTTCGGGACCTCAGAGCGAAAGCTTTCCTGCTATGGTAATCACTTTCTTCTCCGCTGTCTCCTCTCTCCAAGCTCATCAAAATTCAGCGATTTTTGTTCAGCAAATGCCACTCCTCCACCCCCCCTGTTCCCTCTGTCTGTCCTCAAGGATTAGGTATCCAGTTGGAAAGATGGCATCTGTTATCATACCCTTGTTTTAGCTTGGTTTCTGTGAGAGCTATGATGATTTCGGTGATGCTTCTTTGACTCTTTCATGCCACTCCTCCCACTCTCTTTGTTATTCCATCAGCGTTTGGTACCATTACTTCAGTTTCCTTTCCAAAGCTGTGGTTTGGGGGGCCTGTGAGGGTGGGAGACCTGGTGGCATACTGTGGGACTTCTATAGCTCGGTGTTGGGGATGCTGTGGGTATGGATGTGTGTGTATGTGTGTGTGTGTATGTGTGTGTGTATGTGTGTGTGTGTATGTGTGTGTGTGTGTGTGTATGTGTGTAAGTGTGTGGTGTGTGTGTGTGGTGTGTGTGTGTATGTGTATGTGTGTGTGTATATGTGTGTGTGCATGTGTGTGTCGGGTGTATGTGTGTAAGTGTGTGTGTGTGTGAGTATGTGTATGTGTATGTGTGTGTGGTGTATGTGAGTGTGTGTGTGTGTGTGTGTGTGTATGTGTGGGTGTATGTGTGTGTGTGTATGTGTGTGTGTGTGTGTGTGTGTGTGTGTGTGATATTATGTGTAAGAGTACTTCACCTATTTTGTGGTTGCAGGCGTCGAGTCCTAGCTCCTGGCCCCGCCTCTTCACCGGTTGTACTAGGACCCTCTCTCTCCCGCTCAGGAGCTTTATCAACCTCGTCTTAAAACTGTGTTTGGTTCCTGCTCCACTACGTCATTTTCTATTGCTATTCCACTGCCTTACAACTCTTATGACTGAAGAAATACTTCCTACTATCTCTCTGACTCATTTGCTGTCTTCAACTTCCAATTGTGGCTCTTGTTTCTGTGTCCCCTCCCTGAACATCCTGTCTTGTCCACCTTGTCTATTCCCACGCACTATTATGATATGTCGTTATCATGTCTCCCCTGACCTCCTGTCCTCAGTGTCCGTCAGGCACAGCGGAACTCCCGCCCGATTTCATTATCTTTCTTCATAGGACTCCTTAGCTCTGGAATAACCTTTGTTGCAAACTTTGTACTTTCCTCTAGTTTCTTGACGTGCTGTATCAAGTGCGGGTTCCAAACAGGTGCTGCTACTCAGTATGGCCTGACATACACGGTGATACAGTTCTGAATGATTCCTTACTAGGTGTCGGAATGCTGTTTCAGGTTGCAGGCGCCCAAATGCTGCAGCAGTTATCTGATTGATGTGTGCCTCCGGAGACTTCTCTCGGATGTTATACTCACCAAGATCTTGCTCCTTGAGTGAGGTTTGCAGTCTTTGGCCACCTAGGCTAACTCTGTCTGTGGTCTTCTGTGCCTTCCCCTTCTTCATGACTTTGCGCATTTGGCAGGATTAATTCGAATAAGCCATTTGATGGACAGGTGTCCTGTCTGTCCAGGTCTCTTTGGAAGTCCTGCCTGGTCCTCATCAGATTAATTCTCTCATTAACTTCACATATCTGGCATACAGGACAAACTTCTGAGTCAAACCCTTCGTCATGTCGGTAAACATATACCAAAAATAGCACTGGTCAAAGGACCGCCCCTGTGGTGACCCCGCTCGTCACAGGTGCCCACTGTGATACATCATTACGTACCATGACTCGTTGTTGCCTCCCTGTCAGGTATTCTCTGATCCATTTAGCAGTGCCCTCCTGTTATATGCGCTGATGCTCTAGCTTCTGCACTAATCTTGTGGGAACTGTGTCAAAAGCCTTTTGCAGTCCAGAAGATGCAATCCAAACCCACCCTCTCTCTCTTGTCTTACTTCTGTTATTTTATCATAAAACTCAGAAGGTTTGTGACACAGGATTGCCTTCAGTGAATCGTGATGGTTGGCAATTTATAACTCCTGTTCCGTTCCAGGGTGCTCCACCACTCTCCCTCTGATAATCTTTCCATAATTTTGCATACTATACACGTCAATGGAACGGTCTTAGTTTAGTGCCTCTTTTCTGTCTCCTTTTTTGAAATATGGGAACTACATTTGCCGTCTCCATTCTCAGGTAGTTGCCAGTGCTTTCCTGGGATTGTTGAAGATTGTGGTAAGTGGTACGACAACATTTTCTGCTCCCCTCTCTAAGGACCCATGGAGGAGATTGTTGTCCGGTCCATTGCTTTGAGGTATCGATGGCCCTTAGCAGTTTCTTAACCTCCTTCCTCATCTGTTATGTATCGTCGTCCAAACATTGTTGGTGTATTCCTTGTTGGTGTCCCCCTTGGTATGTCCCCCAGAGTCTTCCTGTCTCTACTGTAAAATACTTCCTTTAAAATCTTCGGTTGAGCTCCTCACATACTCTTGACGTTTCTTGTGAGATCTCCCACCTTCTTTCCTGCCTTATCACCTGTCCTTGACTGCGATAGTCTTCCCTCCAATGTGGCTATACAGCAGTTTCGGGACAGATTTGACTTTCGATGCTATGTCGTTTTCATACTGCTCGCTGGGCCTCCCTCCTTATATGCGCATACTTCGTTTCTGGCCTCTTCTATAATCTCCTCGTTTTCCTGGGTCCTATGCCTCCTGTACCTTTCCATTCTCGTTGCACTTAGTTTTTGCCTACCTACACCTTGGGTTAAACCAAGGAACGTTTTGGTCTTCCTATTATTTCTGTTTCACTTGGGAACAAAACTTTCCCTGCCTCCTTGCACTTGTTGCCACTATTCCAATCATCTCGGTTTAATGATTTTTACCATTTCTACTGTCACACTGAACCTCCTGGTGGAAGTTTCTATTCTGTGTGTCCCCCCTTTTTATGATTGGCCTGTCCCCTTCAGTTCCTGTTACCTTCATCCACTTGATAACTCTATATATAGTCAAAACTCAGAACACATGTCGCTAGTCCAAGGCGGCCTCTCGTAAGTGATGTCCTCGATGTTCTGAACTGCTCAGGGGTGAACACAAGATCCAGTCTTGCTGGCTCATCCTCCCTCTCTTATGGGTTGTGTCCCTGACATGTGAATGATGAGGTTTTCAAGTTACACAATCCAACATTGGCTCTCCATGTTTCGGGACCCCCATTGTGGCTCCAGGTTTTCGAGTCGATTCTCCTGTGGTTGAAATCGACCATTACCAGATAACTTTGCTCTGTGCTCGAGTGAAGCTCTTCTTGCCACCTCAGCCAGTGCTGTCACATCACCTGTTGTTTTTTCGTACTCCTTCTTCGGCCTCACTGCAGTTCTGTGGAGGGTTATACATCATCCAATGACTTACTTTTATGTTCTCCGGGACTGAATTGTACTTACAATGTAGTCTCTTTTCTCAATCATGTCCATGCTTCCATTTCCTCAAATCCCCAGTGGTGTTTTATGAGCAGTGCACCCCTCCTCCCCTCTACTCCTTCTATCTTTCATCTGGATCTTGATATCTGTTGGGAAGATTGTGTCTGTTCTTTGTCTCAGGCGAGTTTGTTTCTGTGACTGTATGATGTTCTGGGGATTTTTCAGATTTCTTTCATCTTCCACTAGACTCATGTTTATTAGTTATTCCATCCGCGTTTGTGTACCAAACTTTAGTTTCTTTTCTATCATTGTGGTCATGCAGTTATTGGGGTTGGGGAGCGAGAGCTTGGTGGGGGGCCTATATGGGGCTGTAGGAGAGGTGGGGTATGTGTTGATGGGGGTGAGGGTCAGTAATGCCCATAAGGGACAGCTGTTGGGTGAGGGTTTGTGATATGGGGGTTGGTGGCAGAGGGAACAGTGTGTGGGTTGTAGTATAGGTTGCCTCAGTGCGTTGGGAATGTTGCGGGTGGGGTCTTTTGGTGGTGGATTCTGTGGGGTGTGTTTGCCTTCCTCCCTGTGTCTGGGTACTGCTCATTTTCATTGCTTCACGTTCCTCTTGCGTCTCTGTACCCATCTCTTCAGTGTAGTCCTTTCTTCTTGTGTTCATGTCGCGGTCGAGGTATACTCTCTGGTACCCTCTTTGTCCCTCAGTCTTGCTTTCTCTTGCAGAATCCTGATTCGAAATGATTATGCCTTGAATGTTACTCAGACAGGCCGTATCCTTCCACTCGCCAACCACCCAATTCTCTGAAAATTTGTCACCTGGGTCATATTGCCCTCCCCTATTGTTTTCATGATGCCTTCAATCATTTTTTTCTCCTCCTGTTTTATTTCTTCAAAGTTGGCCCCTTTGGCTTCTTGGAGCCCGTACACAAAGACTGACCTCGCCTTTCTCCTCCCACTGAGTCTCCATCTGCTTCCTCTGAGGCATTTTATTTCCTTCCATTGACATGTTCTTGCCTTCAGTCCCTGTCATATCTGAAACTTCTATTCTCAGTGGACTGTCTTTCCTGGCCAGCTGTCCCTTGCTACTGCAGTTGGCTGTTAGAATCTCTGCATATAACAAACCTTCATTGTCTTCGGACCTGTCGCTTGATCTTAGTGTGCTCATCGTCTTTTCCCTGGCCCCACGTGGGTCTGATAGGGCCTTCGTGTACGGCATGTCTCCGTTGTTGCTTACCATCCCCTTGTCTGCGCCTGACTTTGAATTTCCATCATTGTCTTCAGACCTGTCGCTTGATCTCAGTGTGCTCATCGTCTTTTCCCTGGCCCCACGTGGGTCTGATAGGGCCTTCGTGTACGGTATGTCTCCGTTGTTGCTTACCATCCCCTTGTCTGCGCCTGACTTTGAATTTCCTGATGTCACATCTGAATTGTCCATTTATTCTCTCAAATCTGTTTCAGGGCTTTGCAGTTTCTCTTCTAAGCACTGTATCCTAGCTTCTGCTGCTAAGACCTGTACTTCCCACTTCCTGCACTCTTCAGCTATCCGTGTGTGTGTGTGTGTGTGTGTGTGTGTGTGTGTGTGTGTGTATGTGTGTAAGTGTGTGTGTGTGTGTGTGTGTATGTGTGTGTGTGTTTAGACAATTTACTCTAGATCCTAAAATGTGTTTCAATAACTTGTTTCATACATAAAAAACTATTAATATTCTTTATACACACTTTTTGCACAACTTGACATTAAAGTTCAAATGTTAAATGATATAACCTATACATTATCAATTTTATTTATATAAATACGGGTATTTCACTGTCAAAGGTCAGGTAAACATCCACTCTCACCGTGGATAGTTGTGCACAATGGAGACTACATATTAGCAGTATATTATACCTGTATATTAGGTCAAATATACAGGTCTTACCTCATATAAAATATTGTACCTGTATATTAGGTCAAATATACAGGTCTTACCTCATATAAAATATTGTACCTGTATATTAGGTCAAATATACAGTCTTACCTCATATAAAATATTGTACCTGTATATTAGGTCAAATATACAGGTTCTTACCTCATATAAAATATTGTACCTGTATATTAGGTCAAATATACAGGTCTTACCTCATATAAAATATTGTACCTGTATATTAGGTCAAATATACAGGTCTTACCTCATATAAAATATTGTACCTGTATATTAGGGCAAATATACAGGGCTTAACCTCATATAAAATATTGTACTGTATATTAGGTCAAATATACAGGTCTTACCTCATAAAAATATTGTACCTGTATATTAGGTCAAATATACAGGTCTTACCTCATATAAATATTGTACCTGTATATTAGGTCAAATATTTCAGGTCCCTTTCCTCATATAAAATATTGTACTGTATATTAGGTCAAATATACAGGTCTTACCTCATATAAAATATAACGAAAGTTATGTTTTGAAGATTTTTTCCATCTTATGTTTGGTATCATGATCAGAAAAATAACGCAAATTTTTTTTTATTTATTTTCCCTTTTTTTAATTATTTTTAATTTTTTATA
>NW_026469857.1:0-12257 GCF_026875155.1 Cherax quadricarinatus
GGTCTCCGGGGAAAGGGAAAGATAATGAGATAATCTTATAGGAGGCGACAGGAAGGAGAGGAGAGGTGAATGGGGAGGCAGCATGGGAGGGAGAGATTGAAGGGAAGAAGATAGGAAGGGACCCATGGAGGGAGGAATTGAGAGGAAAGATGACGAGACGGAGGAAGAGAGAATCAGAAGGCACGAAGGAGGAAAGGAGGAGGAATACACGATATGGGGAAGGGTTGGAATAGGAGAGTGGGAAGAAAGGGTGAAGAAAAAAACAGGAGAGAGGAAAGCGAAAAGAGGAGGGTAAAAGAGAAGAACTACAAGTATCATGATGTGGAGATGAGTGCGATTCAGTACACAGTGTTCTTGGAATGGAAAGTCAACCATGAAGGCAATTTAAAACACTTGCTTTTATATAAAAAAATAATTTTGAAGGTTGAGCTCCAGCCGCTGGGACCATTTCTTAACTGCCGATCGACTGGCATGACATAGGGTTGTATTTACTAGTGACTCCACGTCTGGCCTCAGTTTTTTTCACTGTTACCCAACTCATTCCGCTTCTTTACTGCTCTTTTGCTGTCAAAAACGATTTATGCTTCTATTGTCCAGTTGAATTTTTAACTTTTATCAATGTCCGTAATCATGTCTCCTTTTTGATTCATGTTTCACGAGTGATAGGTCTAATTGAAAAATGCTTTACGTTTAGGCATTTTTATTTTAGACAAGTTGGTATTTAGCTAAGTCTGTGTTCCACACTAGTGCTTCATATTAAGGAATGAGATTATGCATTAGTAACTAGCGCTCGATAAGGACCTCTGTTCATGTGTCTGTGTTTTTTATATTTTTGTTAGTCCAGTGTATGCTACTGATATTGTGTATGTGTGTTGTAAGTGACAGGTCTGGCATGGTGCTCACTTCCCATTTCGTTTTCTTTGTGAAACTTTGACGTTTCTCCATTTCCTAAAAATGCACTCGATCCGATCCCCTTCCTACACTGCCAAGTCTGTGTGTAAGGGTGGGGGTGTGCATGAATGCACGCTTCTTGGTGTCCCTGCAGTGCATGTTTATGCGTACAAGCGTATTCTCGAGTGTCCTAGTCTGTATTGGCGTGCGAGTTAAATTTTGTGTATGACTGTTCTGAATATGGGTGCGTGCATATGGGTGAATGCGTGCGTGTGTGCCTGTCCAGGATTACGTTGTTTCCTGGGTTTAACTCTCACCTGTCCCACCCTCAGGCCCAAGAAGCAGACGTCAGCACCGTTACTGCCACAAGTCTGGTAAGGATGATGTACATTACAGTAATTGCCTCTTCATTACCCACTTACTGCATACCTCATGAAAAGAATTTTGCCTGAATTCCACTATCCTCTCATAATTATAATTAATTTTCAATATCCCCCCCCCAAAAAAAAATCAAACCTCACTATACATTTTATATAAGCGTTCAGATTATTATATTCTATTATATTATTATATTCTACAACGAGCAGTAAGTTCGCAATTGTCACATCTACGTTCACCTTCCTGAGATATTAATATATCGTTTAGGCTTTCAGATTTGCCCTTGTTTGCATTATGGAAAGAAAGAGAGGCATGGGAATTATCATTTTTACTCCTCCCTTCTATTCTACTTTCTAAGCTGCGCTCTCCTGACTGCTATACAAATTTCATAGTTACCTTCTCAGTAGAATGGTATAATTATTATTATTGTGTGTCAATGCCACTAGGCAACGCATAAGCAAACTGCGAGGTTTGGTTTTATATTAGTTAGGTGTTTGATCAAAGAACTTGGAAGTATCAGCTAATCTGTCATAGCACCAAGATACAGAACTAGCGATACAACAAAATAAAACTAAATAGGATAAAGTGGCTAAGCGGACTGACAAACCTTTTTCCGCGTCATAACAATGTTTACTGAGATTATTCAGCAGAATTAATCATTATACTCTTAAGTCGCTAAAGAAAAAAAATAAAATAACCCCTCAACGAGATAAAATGGTACGTATTCGATGGTAGATTTGAGTGACAGAAAATAGACCTCCACCATTGTGTCCAACAGCATTCTACTGAAGGAAATTTGGGCATACTCAAACTTTTCAGATAGGATCAAGAACGTCTGCACTGAAAATGCAAATGTAACTCCTTTGGGGCCACTGCGGTGATACAGCCTTTATCCTCTATTATAAGAACTGTTTGGAAGTCTTAATGGTAGGGTGCTGCTTGAGGAAAGCCGCGGCGTAGACCACAGCAGGGTTTTAAGAGTACAATGTATAATGTATATACAAACTTATGCCGCACCAAATGCTCCAGCACTCCCTAGCTCTGCTACGATGTATGAGACTTTATGGTTTCCTCGGCTTTATTGTAACAGTAAACAGTGTGATGGATGCATCCACGGTTTGAAATATGGAGCTCTAGCTCCTGGTCACTCATCAATTTACTTACCAGGCTCCATATATTCTTTCCTCCAATCATTTTCTTAAAAAAAAAAAATAACTGTATAGAATAGAGTGGCAGCACTGTTTATGTATCCAATTTTGCTAAATAAAAATTTACATATACCAATTTTTCTTCCAGTTATGTTTTCGTGATTTCTCACATTATGATAATGTGAGAAATGATGAAAGTGCGTGGAATTTCACTTTCGTTATTTATCATATTGTGATATCACGTGTTTACTGTGATTTTAACACACGCACATGCGTGAGGGAGTTCATTAATAACATGCTCCAGCATTTTGTTTCTAGTTGCGGTGCTACGATTTTGTCGGCGGTCATTGTGCGTGATAGTCAGTGAATATACCTACAAGAGTATAACAAGGTTTAGAAAGTGTGATAAGGTGAAAAAAAACTTTACAAACTTAATTTGAAAGTGGGTGGTTGTTACTGGAACCTCGAGTGAGGGTGTGGTGGTCAGTGCTGCAGGCAGTGTTGCCACAAGTGATCACAAAATCTGTATTAATAAGGTCACGGTTGTAACCACTAATCAGAAAAAATGCAGATATCTGGTCATTGATGGCCCGACTGCAGTGATAAAGTTATGAAGATGATTTGAAAAGAAAGGTAAAAATACGTATAAAGAATCTCAGGCAGTTTGTGTTGGCGAAAGTGACTAGTGATACAATTTCTGTCAAGGTTATGACCACATTACTAAGAAAATAAAAAAAAAAGTATATAAACGGTATTGATGGGACTGGGTCAGTGACACATCTGGATTGTATGATAAGTAGAGGAAATAAAATAATATAGACATCAAACGCCAACTACTACTCATCTATATGCGAGGGCAATTTGGTAGGTGTCTGTTTTTAGGTGTCTGTTTTTAGTGTCTCGCTCAGCTGGATGTATAGGATCACTCTCTCCCTACCTGCCAGGAGATAAGTAGGGGCAGCCCTAACAATATTTAGGAAGGCATTAGGATAACTAAAATAACCCGCACATAGAAGAGAGAAGCTTACGACGACGTTTCGGGCCGACTTGGACCATTTACAAAGTCCAGTATCTTCCCAGTCACGGTATTGTGCATTTTTTTGTTATTAGGATAACTAAATAGGCTAATTTTCAACTCATGGGTTAGTGTACTTTTGGGTGCTTAATTTAAAAGATTTCATGTGCACTAGTAAATAAATATTAGTAGTTTTTAATACAATTAGGTAGTGAAAGAAAAATTAACATTTTTGAAGAGTGGAGCACAGTCTAAAAAACATTAACAGTGCGACTTTCGCTACACGGGAAATGGTGAATGTATCTATGGGGTTTTTAAAAGATCTGTGTAAATCAAAAGGGAAAAAAACATAGTTAGTAATAAATAATGTGAACTAAGGGGTGTACCCCATGAAACATTAAGCCTCAACTTAAACGCACAGGCAGTGCTGATTTTTACCGTGTTTGGAAAATTTTATTTTTTTCCTGTTTTTGTGTGGGAAATTGTAAAAAATATTTTTTAGAGACCCATATTCTCTACACTGGGGGAGAGGTTCGGGGAAATCAACTTGATGACCATAAACAGGGGAATATATAACGACGTATAAAATACCGAGAGGAATTGACAAGTTGGACAGGGCTAGAAATGTTTCAGAGATGGGACACAGGAACAAGGGACAAAATTGAAAGTTGAAAAATCAGATGAGTCATAGGGACGTTAGGAGGTATTTCTTTAGCCTTAGAGTTGTCAGGAAATGGAATAAAACTGGTGAGTGAAGTAGTGGGAAAGGGAGGATCCATACCTAGATTTAAGAAGAGGTATATAAGGCTCTTGGAGCAGGGAGTGGGGACCTAGTAGCGACTAGCGAAGAGGACACCACATGTATATAGATAAGCGCTCGCGCGCGCCACCACACACACACACACACAACACACACACAACACACACACACACACCACACACACACACAAAACCCCACACACACACACACACAATATACATACATTCACAAAGCTAGAGTTTGTTCAAATCCTGAATTTCATCTTAGCTAGCGATAGGGGACTGGAGCTACACTAGTGACAGTAGTTACTGAGGCAGCGAAGGATCGTGTATGAACGAAGGTCATATTTTTTAACACAAACTAACAGTGAAGATAAAGCATGATTATACAAGAAATGAGGATCTATTGAGGGAGACTGAGACGTAAGGAAAGACGCATCACTAGGATATGAGGAACGCGAAGAGAAGACTGCTAGATGGGGCAAGGAATATCAGGAGGAGCAAGGCATGAGTGACGGCTCCTATCATGGGGATATGATCCATAAACAAGGACAGTAATCCCTTTGAGAGAGAGATACAGACAGAATTTATATAAGAATGTGTTTGTGTTTATGTATATATAAAATATAAAATATATATATATAATATTTATATATATATATATATATATATATATATTATATATATTATATATATATATATATATATATATTAATATATATTTATATATATATAATAATATATATAATATATATATATATTTTTATATATATATTATATATATATAATATATATATAAAAATATAATGTCCATGGTGAAGTGGAGAAGAATTCTTCCTCCTTTAAGCCATGGGTGGCGTATGAGGCGACTAAATGCTGGGAGCAAGGGGCTAGAACCTGTGTAAATTACTAAATTTATGAAAGAAAAAAATTTCGTTTTTCTTTTTAGGTCACCCTGCCCTTTGGGGGGATACGGTCGGTATACTTGTCCGTTGCATACAAACTACGTTTTGTGAAAGAAAATTCAATGAATAATTTTTTCTCCATCTGGGGAACTTCATCAACTGTGTAAAATATGTAAATGCGACAATGGAGATGGCTTTATATATTGTGAAAGGTTTGGGGACTCCAGTATTTCAGAGGGAGTCATGTTATCACCTCAGGGTAAAAATCTAAGGTTTTAATCTAAGCTTTGCATAATCACTCCAGCCAGTATCCACTTCCCTGAGGTAATGTTTATATTATTTAATGAAGCAAACTTTAGTATTTCTGTATAAACCTTTGGCGGTAAATGTAAAATCCTTCTCGTTTCTCTTTATAAATAGAGGATAAAATTTGATATAGGTTTGATTTATTTTATAGCTAAACATTTTTTGGCTTTCTGGTTCCTATGTCAATTAAAAAACATAATCCTCAGAAGGAATTATGCGGTATTTTTTTACGCACAATACTTACATATTCATGAGTACAATAAAACCTAATGAAAGCAGATGAAGACAAAGACGTGTATAATAAATCATAAAAGTTTTGCGTTTCAGGTTTTATTGTCTTCGGTATGTAAACAAATATGCGCATCGATATTTATTAAACAAATAAGTGCATCGATATTTATGTAAAAAATAAGCGCATCGATATTTAGTAAACAAAAAAGCGCATCGATATTTAACCCTCTGCCTCTACGATAGCTGAACTTGCTATAACATGCTCTCCCTACCTAGTACAGAATAATGTTTTTTTTATGGTTATGTTCTGATCAAAACATTATTTAAGCCGTGCACAGTGATTTTTTTGAGTGGAAAAGAATGTATATTTTGTGTTTCTTTTAAGCACCATCGGTGAAACTGCTCTGAAACTGATTTTTTCTCAAAAAGTCCTGTAATGATTTTTTTATTAATACATTTTTATATAAAATTGTATTCAAATATTTAATTTTAACTAATAAACTGAACCGAACCTATATTAGGTCAACCTAGATTCAATTTTGTATCCTATATCGTCAATAAAATATACTTAATTTCGTGAGGTTCAGAATAATTTTCTTTGAGTTTTTGCAGCAGTGAATATCGTTTAGCAATTGATAGTTGCCTTTTTAAGCCAAGATCGCAAGCTCTGCCTAAAATCATATTGTGTACATTTGCTGTTTCAGCAACAAAAAACAGTAAGTACATCTAGTCAGCAATCAAAATGCAGCACACCAACAAACATTCATTATATGCCCAGCACATGGAATATATATTGCATACTTTTCTCTAGACATTTTTATGCCGCCATTATATGTCCTCCATGCAAAAACGCCGTACAAATTATAATAAACATAACAGTCGGGGGATGGGAAATTAATCCAGCATCATGTTGATTATATTTTAATCATAATTTTTTTTACTTAAATTAGGACAGTCAGCATCAAGTAAAAAAAATATCAGAGAATTATATTATAAAAATACTAAGTCTCTTTGTGAGAAAGATCTGGCGCAGAGAACAAACTTAAATAGTTTTCTTTTCTTCTTTCAACAAACGGTATTTTCCCCCACCGAAGCTGGGTGGCCCAAAAAAAAAGACAAAATTTCTTTTTTTAGTTTTAGTAATGTATCGGGAGAAGGGGTTACTACCCCCTTGCCCCCCGGCATTTTTAGTGGACCTTACGAAACGCATGGCTTAGGGATGAAAATTCTGTTCCACTCCCCAAGGAGATAAGGGGAAAATAACAAAACTAAAGAAAATAAAAAACCCAAGGGCTGTTAGATCTATATAAAAATATATTGTACATGCATGTGTAGGGGCCAAGTTAATAGAAGTAAAAAGACGTCCCTAAAAATCTTGCATGTTTTAAATATCATGCATCCTTAAAAACCCAGGAGATCTCATTTTTTTAATCACTCTTTTTTGGGACAAATACCTCTGTCTACTGTTTTATAGGCTATTATAAAGGGTTTAAAAAATAACCCCGGGGTGTAGCGACCCAACCCTTATCATTCCCTTTCCTTAAAAGTCATCCATGTTTGTAATTTTAAAAAAAAAATGCAGCTTTTTTGAAGTACGTTTAAGTTTTTTTCCTTCGTTGTAATCTGACTCTCCGGTATGAATCCAGGGTAACACACACAACACACACACAACAACACACCACACACACACAAATGATGGAATAGTGGCAAAAAAAGTGCAAGGAGGCGAGGGAAAGTTTTGTTCCCCAAAGGGAAACAGAAAAAAATAGGGAAAACCAAGACATCCCTTGGGTTTTCCCAAAGGTGTAGGAGGCAAAAAACTAAGTGCAAAAAGGGGAAAGGAAAAGGTTTCAGGAGGGATGGACCCAGGAAAACAAGGAGATTAGTAGAAGAGCCAGAAACGAGTTCGCAGATAAGGGGGGAGGCCCCCCGAAACCCGGGAAAAAAGAATAGCATCGAAAGCAAATCTGACCCCAAACGCTGTATAGCCACATTAGGGGGGAAGAAACATCAAGGCCAGGTGATAAGGTGGGAAAGAAGGTGGAGAACTCACAAAGAAAAGATCAAAAGGGTATGTGAGGGCTCAACATGAGATTTAAAAGGGAAATATTTACAGTAAGACAGGAAAGGGCTCTGGGGGGGCAGACCCGATGGGGACACCCAAAAAGGAAACACCAAAAAGGTTGGGCGACTACAACAGATGAGGAGGAGGGGAAGAAACTGCAAGGGACATCGAAAACCCCAAAAGGGAAAGGGGCCGGACAACTCCCCTCCCTGGGTCCTAGGAGGGGCGATATGTTGTGGTACCCTTACCACAATCTTCAAAAAATCCCCGGAAAATGGGCAACTACCTGAGGGATGGAAGACAGCAAATGTAGTTCCCATTTTCAAAAAAGGAGACAGAAAAGAGGCACTAAACTATAGACCTGTGTCATTGACGTGTATAGTATGCAAAATTATGGAGAAGATTATCAGAGGAGAGTGGTGGAGCACCTGGAACGGAACAGGAGTATAAATGCCAACCAGCACGGATTCACGGAAGGCAAATCCTGTGTCACAAACCTTCTGGAGTTTTATGATAAAATAACAGAAGTAAGACAAGAGAGAGAGGGTGGGTTGATTGCATCTTTTTGGGACTGCAAGAAGGCCTTTGACACAGTTCCTCACAAGAGATTAGTGCAGAAGCTAGAGCATCAGGCGCATATAACAGGAAGGGCACTGCAATGGATCAGAGAATACCTGACAGGGAGGCAACAACGAGTCATGGTACGTAATGATGTATCACAGTGGCACCTGTGACGAGCGGGGTCCCACAGGGGTCGGTCCTAGGACCATGCTATTTTTGGTATATGTGAACGACATGACGGAAGGGTTAGACTCAGAAGTGTCCCTGTTTGCAGATGATGTGAAGTTAATGAGGAGAATTAAATCTGATGAGGACCAGGCAGGACTTCAAAGAGACCTGGACAGACTGGACACCTGGTCCAGCAAATGGCTTCTCGAATTTAATCCTGCCAAATGCAAAGTCATGAAGATAGGGGAAAAGGGCACAGAAGACCACAGACAGAGTATAGGCTAGGTGGCCAAAGACTGCAAACCTCACTCAAGGAGAAAGATCTTGGGGTGAGTATAACACCGAGCATGTCTCCGGAAGCACACATCAATCAGATAACTGCTGCAGCATATGGGCGCCTGGAAAACCTGAGAACAGCATTCCGACACCTTAGTAAGGAATCATTCAAGACACTGTACACCGTGTATGTCAGGCCCATACTGGAGTATGCAGCACCTGTTTGGAACCCGCACTTGATAAAGCACGTCAAGAAACTAGAGAAAGTACAAAGGTTTGCAACAAGGTTAGTTCCAGAGCTAAGGGGAATGTCCTATGAAGAAAGATTAAGGGAAATCGGCCTGACGACACTGGAGGACAGGAGGGTCAGGGAGACATGATAACGACATATAAAATACTGCGTGGAATAGACAAGGTGGACAAGGACAGGATGTTCCAGGGAGGGACACAGAAACAAGAGGCCACAATTGGAAGTTGAAGACACAAATGAGTCAGAGAGATAGTAGGAAGTATTTCTTCAGTCATAGAGTTGTAAGGCAGTGGAATAGCCTAGAAAATGACGTAGTGGAGGCAGGAACCATACACAGTTTTAAGACGAGGTTTGATAAAGCTCATGGAGCGGGGAGAGAGAGGGTCTAGTAGCAACCGGTGAAGAGGCGGGGCCAAGAGCTAGGACTCGACCCCTGCAACCACAAATAGGTGAGTACAAATAGGTGAGTACACACACACACACACACAACCAGGAGCTATGAATCGACCCCTGCAACCACAAATAGGTGAGTACATACACAGTTCTCATGATTTAGAACTACAACAGAATTTCAGCAGTCATTAAACCTATCAATAGCTATCATTGTTGATGCTGTTAGTTAGAGTTTGCAAACATGACAGTAAATTAAAACAGGCATTCACAGTGACGCTAGAGGAAGAGGTCATTTGCAGTGTTTTTTATATATTTAGATAAATGTGTGTGGTTTTGAACATTATTACTGCCCTCTTCTTTTGGAGGAGCATATATGTCAACGCCAACGGTGAGTCAGGTTCCTAACTCACGGCGTTAAATTCACCTGCTGATGTGGATTTTTTTTTTACGTGTTCCTTTTAATTGGGAAAATCCTTTACCCACCCTCCATTGCTCACCTTGTGAGCAGTAGTGTCCACCGGTTATTTTTATTTGTATCGATGTTATTTTTAAGTGTTTTGACTCTGATATAATTATGATTACTAGTATTGATTATATTGTCGTTGTTTAGGGGGGGGGGGTAAATTATTGCCACCTAATTGTTTATGGCCGCCTACCTTTATCTATACTTCACAGTGTATCTCTGGTAACTTTCCTATTACTTTCCGTAGCCCACAGGCAGCCACTTGTAGAAAGTAGAAGGGGACTGATATATATGTTGACACTTTCTTGTTAAGTAGTTCCATCATCAAGTTCCTTACTTGAAGGTATGTACATGTACCTGAATCAGTACAAGATACCATATCTAAGATTGCCTGAGTCTGTCCCTCTAACGTATCTGAGTGAATATTATTTTTGCTTCTCCAGTGATACCACGTCTACAGTAGATGGATTAGACACATGTGCAACTCTTGGGTATCTTTATTGAGGAAACGTTTCGCCACACAGTGGCTTCATCAGTCCATACAAACGAGAATCTTGAAGAATAGGAGAATGAGGTAATCAGTCCCTCAACCTTGAGTCGATGTGGTCAGTCCATCAATCTTGAATAGAATACGGCATACGTGCTGAGAAGGAGCTTATAAACCGTTGGTAGGAGAGGTGAAGCAGTCAGAGGCAGTGTAACACTTATTCAATGTTGAAGTAGTTGAAGTAGGCACGACCTACTTCAACATTGAATAAGTGTTACACTGCCTCTGACTGCTTCACCTCTCCTGCCAACGGTTTATAAGCTGTAAAGTAAAAGGACACAAGTGCAACTAATGTGACATTTATTGTGGCAACGTTTCGCTCTCCAGGAGCTTTATCAAGCTTGATAAAGCTCCTGGAGAGCGAAACGTTGCCACAATAAATGTCACATTAGTTGCACTTGTGTCCTTTTACTTTACATATTGTCGGTAATTCTACCAACTTTATTACAATCGGTTTATAAGCTCCTTCTCAGCACGTATGCCGTATTCTATTCAAGATTGATGGACTGACCACATCGACTCAAGGTTGAGGGACTGATTACCTCATTCTCCTCCTATTCTTCAAGATTCTCCTTTGTATGGACTGATGAAGCCACTGTGTGGCGAAACGTTTCCTCAATAAAGATACCCAAGAGTTGCACATGTGTCTAATTTATCAACATGTCGGTTCTCTGAACCATTCATCTACAAACAGTAGATGGACTATTTAACATCCTAGTCCTGCTTTATGTAGTTTTGTGCTTAATCTTCTACGCCATCTGGCTACCCTTTCCATAACTGTACAGATCTAATGGTGGCCTTGACTTTGTTGGATGAAAAGATTAATTTCATTTTTATTTAGATTTCATGAATTATCAAACGTCCTCAGGCGAGATCGAATGTCATTATTCCATACCTATGTTTGCCCACCAATAGATCGAGCGGAAAAAAATAATAACCAGACTAAACATGTTTGGAAACAATTCCCCATTTTTCCTCAGAAAGCAATTGTCTGTACCTTAAAGTTATTTTCCTGCTGCCCAAGTCTTAAAATGTATATCTAGGTTGGAATTTTACTATAATGTAATGATAGTCTTCTCTCAGATATACCCACATGACTAGACACACTTGTTTTTATCACCATATGAATGACAATTATGACTTGTCATAATTGTCATTCATTAAGACTTGTCATAATTGTTGTATCACTATCAGTGTTGTTACACCCGTTCTATGCCTGACAGTGAGAAGTGAGACGTTCATGACCATCATAAGCGGGAGATATATACTGCATTAACATCCAAACTGTAGAATTTCCCTTCACTTGTGTTTCGCCAATTTTCCCTAAGTTTTGTCTTTAATTCATGTATTCTTTTTTGCATTCTCTACAGCCTTTTTTTATTTTATCTTCTCGTAAATCCCTTCAATTTTTATGCTTCTGTTTATTACATAACCACCAATGTTTGTACATATTTCATTTTGACATCAAAGGTAAATTTAAACTTTCTGACCTTCGTCAAAGATATGTTGCGCTATTATATTACTTACCCCCTAGAGACCTGTTCCAAAGATAACGAAACTAATTCCCTCAAACTGGGTCACTGCATATTCAGTATTAATACATTTTTCTGTATAAATTATATGTGAATATAATGATCGGATTGTTAAGTAAACACTTGGAAGATAAATGTGGCAACCAGATAAATGTGCCGCAGCCGCAGCAAGCAGCAACAAGGCTGCTCCTATATCTTGCCGTCCCCTGGGCCTATCCGAACTCCAGTGATGGCCAAATTTGCAAGTACTGCTGCAACAACTTGCAAGTTAACTATAGTTACATAAAAACTGACGGTGACGACAACGAAATGGACTAAATATGACAGAAAGGGACCGGGATTTAAATACCAAACCGCTACCAACGTGAA